>CM016721.1:31386235-31640495 GCA_005771605.1 Scutellaria baicalensis
TCAATAAATAAATATTAAAAAATTCAAATATCATTAAATCATAAATTTAGTATTTAAAATCGAAATATGAAATATATAATCAAAATGACAGTCTATTCTAATAAGTTAACTTTATACAACTTCAAATATGCAACCTATAACAATAACATCGACAAATTTATTAATTTAAGAAGCTAAATTATTAATTAATCTATTGGAATATGGAAAGTGTCGGAGCGAAGAATGAATGTTATGGAAATTTTGAATTTTTAGGATAGTTATTAAATTATATACTAGTAGTGTACCTGTGCGTTGCACAATGTGTTATATATTAATTATTAAAAAAAATATAATAACATATAAAATGTAATGATTATTATTTTAACAAAAATATATTGATACTTTTTAATTTGTATTAGTATAAAGCTAGGTATTTTAATTTTAAATTTATGTCATTATAAATAATTATATTCGAAAATATTAGAAATTTGAATATATAAAGTAATATATTAATCTATGGATTAAACAACCCAACTCCCAGAAACCTTTGTGCTCCCGGCAACATTACATGGGTAGTAGAACATTGTAAAAATAATTTAATATCGAAAAATAAGTTATATGTATAGAACAGTTATGATTTAAAGTATTGAGATCAATAAATTTATATTTTATTGCATTTATAACTATAAACTACACACGATTTTAATAATTTTTTTTGATTCAACGCCACATATAACTCATTTATTTTAATCAAATAAAAAATTATATCAACTTATCAAATACATGAAATATCTCTTTCTATCTATTTAAATGAAACAATTCAAAATTGGAACTTAATCTACACATTTTGAATAAAAAAATTATGAATATAATTATAAGATTGATAAGTCATATATCAGGGAATAAGAAATGATGAAATTTAAATTTGTGTGAAAAACCAGAAAAATTACCTCTGTCCAATCTCTTATTGCCACCTCAATTAATTAGAATATAAATATAAACAAAATTTGATAACAAATAAATATAAAATAAGAAAGATAAAATAAAATATTTGTATATTTCAAATGAATAAGTTGGTAACTTGCAATAATAATTTTAATCTAATTTTTTCTATTTGATATGTTTTATATGTGTAATCTATTAGGTACAACTATAATATTTTTTTATTTCTACATTTTAATATCAATTTACAATAAATTAATACTATATATCATAAAAACGTTTAAAAATGAAAAATCACTGAAGCCCACACACATACATTTCCATATTTCAGTTTGATAAATTTTATATGAATATTAAATTTAAAATCATTAAATAATGATTGATTTTATATATTATATATTTAAAATTGATTTAAAATAGGCTAAATTACAAAAAAACAACCCCAACTATCGAATTTTTTAAAATTGCAACCTAACTTTTTTTTTTTTAAGATTGCCACCCAGTCTTTCTGTGATTTTGCCGATTGCAAAATTTCCGGTCATTTTTCCAGCAAATGAATTAATTTTTTTCACTTTGCAACCCAAACTTTAATTTTTTGTCCAATCGCAAATCATGTTTTTTTTTTCGCTTCACACCTTTATGTTATATATATGAGTGTGACATTTATGTTATATAAGTGTGATGGATATTCATAAAATAAATATTAAGGAAATATTGGTCAAAATTGGTGAAATATATGTAACATCGGTAAAAAATCGTTGGAATATCAATAAATATCGAGAAAATATCGGAATATATTGGTAAATATAGGAAAAATAACAATAAATATGTGTACACATATTTCCATCGATATCGATATTTTCACGATATTTCCGTGAATTTAAGTTACCTATATTTTCATTGGAATCGAAATTTTCATTCTTGGTTGCAATCTGATAAAAACACAAAGTTCAGGTTGCAATTAGATAAAAAAAACAAAGTTTAGGTTGCAAAGTGAACAAATTAATCTCCATTTCGACGGAAAATTTGCAATCAACAAAACCACAGAAAGACTTGGTGGCAATCTGAAAAAAAAAAAAAAGATTATGTTGCAATTTGAAAAAAGTCAACATGTGGAGTTGTTTTTTTATAATTTACCCTTTAAAATAAGTACTTAAAAATAAGATGAGAGATAATAAATATATAAACCCTTATTTCATCTTATTTATCTATTTATTTATTGTATTTGAAATTTCTATACAATAAATACTAATTTCTTAAATTAAATATTTATTTATTTGTATTGAATTTCTTAAAATACAATAAATAGGTTTATTTATTTTTATTTGTATTGAGTTTCTTAAAATACAATAAATAGGTTTATTTGTATTTATTTATATTGAGTTTCTTACAATAAATACAATATGAAATCAATTAATAGGTTTCTTAAAATAGTAATTATTTAATACGTAGATAATTTATTGCAGTTATTTTTTACAGAATATCCTGCTTTTATATATATATAGATATAGACATAGTAAATCAATCTTTAATTGTAGTTCATAATTGATAGGTTTGTGAAACCTTTATTTATGGAATTAAGTTAATTCATAAATTATAATTTTGATATTTGAGTACAAATCAATTACCATAATTTGGTATTATTACATTTAGATTAAAGGAAACGTTCACCTTTTCCTAATTTATCACAAATTTGATTACTTTTTTTCACATTTTTAATTTTTATTTATTTATTTCCTAATTTCTATATTTAGGATGAGGTTTGGGCGGGAAAATCATTGTCTTACTATTTCAGGCAATGTTTGTGTTTTTATATATACTAGTTTTGTGCCCGTGCGATGCACGTGATTAAACTTTTTTAAAATATAAGTATAAATATTTGTAATTTAAAATAATAATATATAAATTTAATAGAATAAATTTAAGTGATATATTTATATATTTTACATATATATATATTTGAATTTTTCAGAATAATTTTTACAATATTCCACTATTAAAAAAACTTGTGAACTTAATAAAATAATTTTATTATGGAAAATGATTTTCATAAATTATAGAGCAACCATCACAATATAAAATAATGATGAAAAAAATATAAAATATTGTGAAATATCAAAGTCAATTTTACTATGGAAAACAATTTTCTTGAATCGTGTCTTCACAATTCAAAGTATTCAATTAACAATAAATATATATAATGTTGTATTTTGATGCAATCTATGTATAACCTTTCTAGAACCTTATTTCAAAAACCTATTTCCAAGAATAATGAAATTTATTCTTGACAATGTTGTATTTTAGTGGAATTAAACATTGGATTTGATGCAATCTATGTATAACCTTTTTAGCACCTTATTTCAAAAACTTGTTTCCAAGAATAATGAAATTTATTCTTGATAATGTTTGAAATATAAAATCAGTATTTTTGACAATGGTCTTAAAAAAATAAAAACAAAAATGAAATTTATCTTGTAGTGTATTAATTTTAAATCTATAAAATCTCTAATCCAAAATTAGAGACTCTCGACCCAAATTTCTACACAAAATAATTTGAATTGGTGAAATAATATAATATTATATAGCAATAAGAATAACAAATATACAATACTAATAAAATAATACATATATGAATTGTTCTTCTTCAAATTACAAATAACAATAACTTAAATCATTAAAAAATGAACACTATGGTCATTAATTATTGATCCAAACTACAAATATCTCGGAAATCAATTCGTAACCAAATAAATATACATAAAGAAGAAGAAGAAACAATCCACTAATCCAAGAAAACATAATGTTTGGAATGCGGAATTTGAGAAATTGTGAATGGAAAAGGTGTGAATGAATTCCAAGTTTAGTCTGTTCTCATATTTATAGTGGATGATATGCTTATTAAATATGAAATTACTGCACTATTTATGATATGATCATAATTGATTGATATTGTGATTAGATAATTTTAGGTTGCCTTTTGAAAAATATCAAATTTTAGATCTTTTATATAAGTTAAAAAAATATACATTTATTCGACGGAATACAATATTATATCATCTTAAAAATTAATAAATATTTCACATCCAAAACATGACATAATAAATTGATTCTCATAAATTAATAGTCTTCCATATATAATGACATTTGTGATGTTTAAATAAGATTAATTCTAGAAATGTAAGAAAAAAAATTCATATGATGATTTTTGTTCTTAATAATTATAATGATTAATCTTTTTAGTATTTTATTGGTTTTATCATTTTTACTATTTTTCGGTCATGAGACTTGTTAAATTCTTTGAGATGAATAAAGGATAATAAAAAAAAAAATCAATGAATCAAATTGGATATTTATGCCAAAAATCAGGGAATGAAATTGATTTTTTCGTTTTCTTTTTTTGTTTTTTAAAAAATATGTAAGTCTAATTTTTCCAAATGAGAGACGTGTAATGCTACTATACTTTTTTTGTTTTCAAGAAATATGTATATGTCACCCAATTTTAAATTAAAAAACACACAGATTTAATTATTGTTGGAAAGTCTATTAATTATTCATGCAAAAATTCACATAATTGATGACCAAATTAATGGACTTGACTATTTCAACTTATTTGCATTCCATATTTATGAATATGTTTAATTATATGATCTTTAATACAAATACAATTGTTTTTACGATAATATATGTAATATTTTAGTATAGGATTTAAATTATCATAAAATCTCATACTATATTTATATTATAAATTAACTAATACTTTAATTTTCTATATTGAGAATGCATGGGATAAATGTGAAATAAATGTCAATCAACTAAAACATATAATATATGTGTCACCATAATATATTATCTTCCCATATATATAATATCATGCTAGCATTGTTTTCCAAATTTAGTGGGGAGGGGGTTGGCCGGAAAAATTATTTGAGGAAACGTTTTTGGTTTTATATATATAAAGATAAAAATATTATATCATTTTATATTGGAGTGAATCATATAAATATATATTATTTATATCCATATTATATCATATATTTTATCATTGCATAGTGACGTAAATTTTATTATATATATATATATTATTCATACATTGGCTAATAGTGAATAAATTAAATATTTTTATATTGTTTTTATTGATTTTACCAATTAACATTACATAAAATATATTAATTATATCAATTGAAATTTAATAATTAAAGTTGACTTACTATATAGATAAATATGTATGAATGTTTATTTTCATATCACTTCCTTATATATATACATCATCAAACAATATCCCATTTTTATTCACATTCATATATATATATATATATATATAGTATCTATTTATATGTTAATAGAAAATAAATATCATTTATTATTTATTTTAAAAAAATAATTTCCAATTTTAGCATGGTATTTTTGGCGGGAAATTTTTCATATTACTATTTCAGGAAATGTTTGTGTTTTTATATATATAAAGATAAAGATATATATATATATAATAATAGTAGACGGGGAACGGGGAATCCCCGTTTCATACAAACGGGGCCGGTTTTGGAGTCGGGGATTGGGTGGGGGAATAAATACCATCTTCATATCTTCCCCATAATTTCTAAATGGTGATTCACATTCCCCACCTCATTCATCAATTTGAGAGGGGAATCTTCATCCCGCCAATACGGGTACCCAACGGGAATGGTTACCCGCTAGGGTCCTAGGGATGGCAACGGGGAGGGGGGAGGGGGAGTAATCCCCATCCCCGTCCCTGCCTCGTGGGGATCCCGCCGAGTGAATGGTTTTTATAAAAAAAATTAATTTATAGAAAAAAATTAAGTTTTTAGTTTAATTGATATATAAAAATAATCCACATAAATACTAAAATACAATAAAATCACAAAAAATGACTCAATTCTTATTAAAAATAAAATATATTTTAATCATAATATTTAAAAAGTACAAAGATAAATTATCTTATTACGTTTTCATTAATTTTTTTCAATACTTCAATACACTTAGAAGAGGATTGAGAAATAAGGATTTTGTATTTTTGATTTATATAGAAAATATAATATATTTTTATATTAATTTAAATGTATTATTTTTAAAAATATATATAGTGGGGCCTCACGGGACGGGTAATATGATCCCCGTCCCCGCCTCGGCCCCGGGGTATATTTCAGGGAATCCTCATCCCGTTTGGGACGGATCCCCACGGGGAACAGAGATTCCCCGCCCTACTGCCATCCCTATTCCCGGCGGGGAAATTGCCATCCCTATGGAGGATGTCAGAAACCATTGGTTTTGAATAAATACGTGTCAATTTGTTTTTAACTAAACCAGTCTATCGCACTACTCTCGTGTATGATACGCCTTATATATGTTTCGATTCGAATTGGATCATTTATTATATGACTTGCTTTCTTGTGAAATCATTTTATGTGTGATTGAAATTGAAACGGTCATATTTTAAAATACAGTCAATAAAAGAAGAAAAAACAAAGAACATGTACATATAGTTTTCAAAAACATATTAATAGGGAAAATTTTAATTTTAGTCCATTTAAAAAGCCACTATCCTATTTTTGTTCACCATGAAAGCGGTTTTCAATTTTAGTCCAATTAAACCAAAAATTGTCACTATTTGGTCCATTTTTGGCTTAATTGGACTAAAATTGAAAACGGCTTCTATGGTGGATGAAATAGTGACAAAAATGTTCCAAATAGTGACGATTTTTGGCTTAATTGGACTAAAATTGAAAACTGCTTCCATGGTGGACGAAAATTGGACAATGACTTTTTAAATGGACTAAAATTGAATTTAACCCCATATTTATATCGTACACAGTTGATCATGTCTTGGACATGATCATGTACTACACACCCTGTTTTACTGCACACGATCGGACTGTGTCCCAGGACACGATCTTGCATGAGGGATAAAAATTGTATGGGTGGGGCTATATACGCCCCATAAATTACTTAACACACCCCATAAATATATCTTTATACCTTCCATTTATTGAAGAAATGAAGTGTATTGAGTAAGTTTTGGTGTGTGTATAACCTCATCAAAATTCTATACTTGTTGTAAAGACACATATTTATAGTGGAAAAAGATACATGTGATCTATGATGATTATTTTGAAATAAAAAATGTAACATTGAGTGTAATAAAAGATTTGCACGTGGTTTTAATCATAGCATTATTGAGTCATCAAAGTGTTTTCGTTATGATAATTGAGTCATTAGAGGTGTTTGGACAAGACATGATCAGTCTTAATTTTAGATGAGTTTAGTTTAATCCAAGTTTGGATAAAATTGACAAAACTCTATATTTCACGCTAATTTTCCCTACTCTTTCTACATTTTTCAATAAAAACGTCTATCTTTCTACTTTTCTTTGCAAATCCCCCAAAAACAAAAATTTAAATTTTCAACAAGTTGCAAGATGAAAATGATATCATAATTATAATTTTATCCTATAAATTTTCAAAATAAATACAAGATTTTCAAAATTCTCATCTAAAAATCCTCCTAAAAATAATGGATCCAATGCAAACTTGCAAAAGCTACCAGAACAAAAATTGCTTAAGTATATGTATATTCAGTTTTGATTATGATTTAGCTTATGAAGTTAATTTAGAATATACCGTAGTTTTATTCTGTCTTCAGAGATGATTATATAGTTATTTGTTTACACAAATACATCTTAGTTTTATTGTTCGTCTTTAGATGATGTCTATAGTTATTTGTTTGCACAAATACATAATGATAAATAAATCATGAAAATAAAGTCCACATAATAGTTGGATGAAAAATATTGTGGTTGGAAATCATGATAATATAAGGTGAATCAAATTTGATTTGATTGTTCAAACACATCTCATAACTTATATAATTATAACAAATTCAGAGGTTCGGATTGTTGTCCTCTAATCAGTATGAAATTAGGATAACAAAAAGATTAAAAGAACAAATTAACAAAATGCCATTACAGCTCGAAATTTATAGGTAATGTCTTGAATTTACAAAATTTATTTCACAACACTCATCCATTTTTCTTAGAAAGAAAAAACCATCAAATTGTCCTTGCAAGTTGCAATACATGGTCATTTATTTATTTTTATTTATATAAAAGCAAGAAACTTGAGAGAATTTACAGAAATTAGACTTTTCTTCGTAAAGTTGTCTTATCATAATATTTAACGTACATTAATTAAAGAAAATCTAAATAAAATAGTTACCGAAAACCCAAAAAAAAAAACAAACAAAAAAAAATCTTTTGAGTTATGAGTAATGACCAAAAACAATTCTCATATTCCTTCAAAACGGGCTATAAGTTATAGCCTATAACCCCTAAAACTATTATAAATGTCATTCTTTTTGTTAAACTTTATCTATCTTAATTTATATATATGTTGATTTCTATATATTTATACAATATCTGATTTTCTATATTATACTGTTTTCAATTTATTGTGTTTGTATATTTACTAAAATTGATATTTTTATTTTTATTTGTTAATTTAAAAATATCATATTTAATTTACAGAAATATATTTTTATTTGATAATTTTTTTAATGGTTTTGAAATATTTAAATAATTTTCTGATAATTTTTTAACTAAAATAAATATATAAATAATTTTTATTTCATTAATCTTTTACTTAATTCATATTATTTTTTGATTTTTAAATATATATATATATATATATATACTTTTTTTATTACCTAAAATAAATAATTTTCTTCTATTATGATGTTATATTTAATAAAATAATATTTTATTTTTTATTCATCAATTTCAAATTTTCATACTTAATTTCCCAAATTATTTTTGTATTAATTTTAATGTTCAACATTTTTTTTACATTTTATTTGTTGATTTTTAAATATTTTTCATTTATATTAATAATAAAAACTTATGGCACAATTATAAATGTATATTTTATATCGCACAAACATAGAAAGTTTTTCCTCCTTAATATTTATACATCTCAACATGGATAACGTACTCTTAGGTGTCAAGTTTTTATTTATTTTAGATATAGTGTGATACTAAATTTAGTTAATTTAATTTTGATGTAAATGTGAATTAATTTGTATGTATATTCTTACAAACTTCACTTAAAAAATCATAAAATCTTTAAAAATGTAAAATATTATTTACTAAAAAATATCATTCATTATTATATTCTTCCAATTATTATATTTCTTATTAAAAATGTATTATATTTTATATTAATTACTCAATATTTATTTTGATAAAACCCGTGTATGATACGGGCTTTATACTAGTTCTATTATAATTTGCATTGATGCTATCTAAATAAGGAAAGTTAAGTAGTATAAGACTAACTCTTATAATATCTTTTATTTGATTAGCTACATATTAAAATAATTTAATTTGAACATTTAATATTTTCTCTTTTCTAAATTGATTTTAATGAAAATACAGGAGTGAAGGAGATAAAAAATATCAAATAACTTAATTGCATATCCCGAAATAATACCTGGGTCAACACAATCTACATTATAAAGTGGATACCACTTAAGCTACAAACTCAAGGTATATATAGACTCAACTTTTATGCAGCATGATAGGATTTTTGCTTACCCCATGGAGAAAATAAAGGAAAATTATCAACATATCAATTTTAATTTAAATATAAATGTCTGTATACACTTTTCTAGAGAAATAAAAAAAAAAAAAAAAGGTTGCTTTTATATATATCTATATATATATGTAATGTGAAACGAGTAATGGTAATCTCCATCTCTACTTATAAACATTCCTTTTTTTTTTTTTTCAAATTATTAAATTTTGATCGTTTATAGTTAAGAGAAATGATTTTTACAACTATACTCTTAACTTCTAATATTTTGGATGTAATATGATAATAAGGGCTACATTAATGTTGGTATGAAATTGTATAACATGATAGTACGAGCTATTAATAAGTTAGTATAAAGTGAAATATGATGGTAAGAAATCAAAATCCAAAAAAAAAACTAAAAAAAAATGATTCAAATTCTTTATTAAAAATATATATTAATTAATTAGGTTTTCTTTATATAATAGTTATGACAAAACATTCGTTGCATGTTATACGAAAGACATTTTAGTATATATGTGTAAAATTTATATAAGTTTGCATGGATCCCCATTTCATATATTTTAGATGTAGTTTAAAATTTCAGCTTTCATTATGAGCACCTTTTTTTTTCTGTTTTCCTTTCATTTTATATTTTTGGTGGATTGAATTATACTTATTGACTTATCCTAAATCATTCTCCAATTAAAATCCATTAATTTTTCAGTTGTGATGTAGAAAATATAGTAATCATATATATTAAGGAAATAGTGGGTTTAAGTAGTGATGCCATGTGTTAACCAAACAATCCGACAATTTTGTCTTTAATATCTAAAGTTAAGCAAAGTTTAACAAACTTTTAATCATGTTTAGGACTAAATCAAAGTTGGTTAGTGGGAATAATTGACAAATAAGTTTTGAATAATTCAAATAGAGATATGTGTGTTGTTGTACGGTTTGCCCAACCAATAGTTAGGCAACGACCAAACTCCTACTTAAGTACAGCTGGCAACATCACACGAAATAGTTTAGTTCCAGATCACTTCATTTAAAATAATTAATCAATCAAAATAAAAATATTGACTTAGGTAAAAATATGTATACAGAATTTATTTCCTCCAAAGTTATAGGGTCCAACGATCTATGTAGGACCATATACATATTTCACGTATGATGAGGTGTTATTACTTTTACATTGTTGTTATATATGTTGTAATCTTTATTTATTATTTTCATTCACGACAACTTGTATTTTTATTAAATATGTTAATAAAAGAAAATATGATGAATAAAAATGATGAATTGTGTTTGTCTTGTTGTAACATTTTGCTAAAATAGTCGTACGTTATTGGAACGAAATAAACTTCTTGAAAACTTTTATGTTAGGTTGTTTTGGATAGAAGGTGGAATGACTTGAAATTCGGAATCCTTACATATTAATTGATAATTGATTTGTCAAAAATAAAAAGGGCTTTTTATTTAAATAGCCCAGTCAACATAAATTATTATTTAAGAAAACCATGTTTGTAAATTCTTATTAAAATAACTCATATTCCAAAATTATATAACTTGGATACTAGAAACATATTGTAATTTGTAATCGTTTTTACGTTCAGAACTCATATAACGCATTTTGGGATATGATACACGCGTGGTGCATGGTTAGTTGGTACAATGGATTTCATTTAATTTATTTTTATTTAATATTTATTTGGAAATTAGGTGAAAGACTAGTTGGACAGATATTTATATAGAAAGGGTTAGTAGGACTAATTACTCAAATAAAAATGATGAATTTCAAATTCATAATAATTCATACATAACCAAAAAAATTCTTAGTATTAATTACAAATCCTTCAATCCAAAAATATTTTTAGAAAATAAATTGGTAGTTGTGTTTGTGTTATAATAAATTAATGTGAAATATATTTCACTTGTGAAGTTTTGTCAAATTATCAAAAGAAGAAAAAAGATCTCGAAATTTGTGGGAATTACATTCAGACTCTTAATGACCGAATTTTCTTTACACTTCTCCGCTTAAACCTAACAAAATATTTTATGCAACTGATCCATGCACCCGGATCGATCCGTCTTACGTGTCTCTGATGTGTGTTTTCACTCGCCCCAACGCGCTCTCACGCGCCCTCACGCGCCTGGTGGGTGCGCTCAAACCCACCAAAATTCGCTCAGGCAGTCATACCCTCATGTTATGTTAGGGTTACCTTCATGTTATGTTAGTTTTACCCTTGTGAGGGTAACACAGGTAACACTAACATAACATGAGGGTAACCCTAACATAACATGAGGGTATGATTAACATTTTAGTTCAGTGGTTATAAACTAAGGGTATGAAATCTGGATATGGGATCACATTAACATTACGCGAAGGTAACTCTAACATAACACGAAGGTAACTCTAATATAACGTAAGGGTAACGACCAAAACACGCGAAATAAGTAAAGAAGCACGGGCTGGGCGTGCCAGCCCAGCCCGCGCGCGGCCCAGTTGCACGGATACAGGAGAGTAACTCAAAATAAAATGGTACATAAAATTGTCAGTAAGAAATTAGCGAAATCAAACTAATTTATGACTCGTGTGATTCGATTGAAGTACTACGTGAGAGTTTTTTTCGAAGGAAAAAACTTATATACCCTAGGGCATATACGGATACAGATCTAGGTATTATACACATGTTTTTCAAGTATTATATATATACTTTTATGGTGTTACATTTCTTGGTGTTACACATATACTCAACATGTATCACATGTATATAAGAGTATACATATAATACCTGAAGAGTATACACATATACTTATAGAGTATATATGCAACCCGATATGATGATCGAGTTGGGAACACCGTGTCCCCGAGACACACAAGGGTTGTTCTTTTTTCAATGTATAATTAAGGAGATTAGTTGTAATTTTCACAATATTTAGAGTTTGTTTGGTAATTAACAGTCATATATATATATATACTTATATATCTAAAACAACAAACACTAATAACACGTGTCATCCTCTCAATAGCTTAAAACATAAATAATTAACATTATATTAATATTAATTATATCAAAAAGATTATATTCTCACCTAGTATTTAGTGTCAATTGAAAATATATCAATCTAATTATTAGATAAAATATATAAATTCATGTGAGGGTCTTTATCATTAGGTTGCAACTTGGATTGAACGATATAATCTGAGGAGATAATATATCCATGGGAAGAATTTCAAATAATTCTATATGGAGTGACACTTGTGTGCCCCGGAGGTACGGTGCCCCCAAATTAATCATCATATTGGTGTTAAATACATACTCTACAGGTATCATGTGTATACTCTTCAGGTATCACATGTATACTCTTATATAAATATGATACTTGTAGAGTATATGTATAACACCAAAAAATATAACATCTATAGAGTATATATATATAACACCTGAAAAACACATATATAACACATAGATATGTGCCCCCAGGGGTATATAAGTTTTTGCCTTCTATATGGTATCAAATCCCTCATGACTATGAGAGTACTATTGAATAATAAACCGAGGTGGAACAAATTATTCAATATATAGCTCACACACTTTAATTTTAATTTCATTACAATGTTACATTTTTGCGATATTAATTTAAGTTTTAAGGATTTATGAAATGTAATATCAATGTTGTCTTTTTCAAGAATTTGAACAAAACTGGTATTGGCATGATTTTAAGGGATGACTCAAGGGTGTTTGTCGCGTGTCGATCGGTGACTTTCAATGATATTTTCAATTTAAACTATTAGAAGGAGAGTGTATGAGCTTATTGGAAGCTTTGTCGTGGATCAAAGGTATGCACCATACACATATTATCTTTGAAATGGACTTGAAGATTGTGGTGGATGCAATGCCTAATGATGAAAATTACACTAATTCAGAGTTCGAGAGTATTATTTCATCTTGTAAGCATCTTTTAAATTTTTTTATTCAAGTTCGAGTATGTTTTGTAAAGAGGTAAACCAACGAGATTGTCCATGTTATTGCATCAGTTTCTTGTTCTTATGCTTGCCCATGTGTTTCGATGAAACCTCCAGAGTTTGTCGTGGTCCATTTTGAAGAAATTTGTTGAAATTCTACCAATAAATAATATATATATCTTTAAAAAAAATTCAAATACATAAAGTCAAATCCCAATTTAGATATTTCTTGTACTTTTATAACAAACTCTTTAATATTTGTAACACCCCAATTAAGGTCATAATTGTCCATCAATTCCATGTAGAGATCTAGCTAGGGGGCAAGTTCTAGCCTTGTAGGGTATGTTTATATATATATATATATATATATATATATTATTTGGACAAGTTAACAAGGTCTCATTCACCTAGTCTTCTTATGATCATACTCATGATAGTAGACATCAATATGAAACTTAATTTATCTGCATGAAACTTGAAAACATGCAATTGACATGATAACCATCTTATCACTTTTTTTTTTTTTTTTAAATTCAAAGTAATATAAAGTTTCCAAACAGAATAAATTTCTCATCCTCCACTCTTTTTATTTTATTTTATTTATTATGCTACATCTTTACTCTTGAATTCCATCAACAACAAAAATAACTCTCTCTATAATTATCTTTATATTTAATATTATATATTAATGCTTACTTTTCTTAATTTTAATTTTCACAAAATTTTATATGAGACTGTCTCACGTATAGTTTTCGTGAGACAGATCATTTTCACCAACTATTCAAACTGATCTTTTCCACAAATTCATACGTACATTGTGAAATATGGGTTGTAGATTGATTCGTTTTATATAAAATGATCTTTGTGACAGTCTCATATAAAACTTATTTTTTTTATCTTTTAAACGATAATAAAGAATAATTATACTTACTGGGGACTTATTTAATTTATTCAAAGAAATATCTAAACAAAATATCCCCAAATTCCTCAAAAGACCCTTATCAGCATTTAAGTTAGAAGATTAAACATTGTGATCCTACTTACTAGTCAAGAAATTAGTTAAGGTAATGATACATTAAGTTGTTATTAACAAATGATTAGAAAAAAGAAAAGGAAAAGTCAAGAGTTTGGTTGAAGTTAGAGAGAGAGAGAGAGTGAGTTGACACGAGGGCAGATATGAGTGGGGCCACGTGGATATGGGAATCTTGCAATGATCCTTAGGACAGTGACAAGTCGATTGTGGTCCTCTCTTTTCACACTCACACTTCAATTATTCCATCTCTATGATCTTGCCACGTGTCTTTATCTCCACACATTTTATTCTCAATATCATCATTACATTTTAGGGTTATCTCAATCCAAGTTTAGGTTTGGTTTTGTTTTCAACCTCGGCTTCACTTTTTTAATGTTTGTGAAATCATTTATTCGAAACTCCTTCATTTCCGGCCTAAATTGTCTATTTATCATTTTTGTTTATTTCAACTTAACTTGTTAGATCATAAATTACAATAACAGTCAAATATTAATATCCATATATTTCACTGTTATGGTAAAAATGTCATACAATTTTACACCACACACTAATCTCTCCCTTAAATAAAGTTTTAAAGTACAAAAAGTCAACGAATTTAATAAGTCACCTGATTTTTCTTAACCTTTGTATCCGATTAACATAGACAAGTTAAGTCGGGATGGAGGGAATATTTATTATTGATTCTTCAGCGAGTTTAGAGGTGTCAAAAATATTAAGACAATAAATATTATAAATTTTATGGTTCGAACTCAAGTATTTATATATATATATATAAAAGATTCTACTTGAGTTATAGGACTCAGGGTCGTTTACAAGATTTTATTGATTTTTTATGTAGAAAAAAATTAGTAGGACTCACATTTTAGAAATTAAACAAGAATGGTTAAGCATTTGATTGGACATTACGGCCGTTTTATTATTTTGGTATATAAACCGTTATAATTATTAGTTTATATTAAAAATATTAGTAGGACTCTTGTGAGACCGTCTCACGAATCCTCTTCTATGAGACGAATCTATTTAACTCACTATGGTCCAGCCCAATCATTCCAATTTCAGCCCATACAAACCAACCCATAATATTATAGAGTTTAAGCACAAACAATTATACAAACTAGTCCAAACCACAAAGCCCAAACCACAGATAAATTGTGGCACAGTCGCAAAACCATAGATAAAACTGTGGCACAGTCGCACAAAAAAGAAGAGAAAACTCACACACCGTCGCACCATCGTCGCACCACCATCATAGTGCCTTCGTACCACTGTCGCACTCTCCAAAGTTTTTCAGGTGAGACTTTCAATTATTCTTTTCCTCTTTCTACTACAAAAACTTTTAAAAATCATGACTAAATTGATAATTTTGAAAGAATTGATCAAAATAGAAGGATGATATTTTAGTTTTTGGCCATAAGGCCTATGAATTAAGAGGCTGAAAGAAATATTTTGAGAAGTTAAGAGGATGGGTATCAAGAATTGTCAATATTTTGCTTCCAAGCTTTGAGAGCGATGGTGCATTTGGATTGTATGGATCCATTTTACTAATTTATTTAATAATTAACATATAGTTTGACTTTGTAGTTAATTATATGAAAATTTAACCTATTAATTACAATCATGTTTAGGATAAATCTTATTTTACAATGGAGGAAATTGATTGTCAAATAGTTGAATGTGATAGTGCTAAAGAAGATGCATTAGAATCTGATGTTGTTGAAGAAGCTGTATCAAAATGTGATATTTTTTTGGATCCTACACGATATGTCACAAAGGGTAGAAGACAAAGAATAAAAGGACTTTCAAAAAAGAAGAAGAAGATTATTAATGCATCAATTCAAGAAAAGGAGTTTGGAAGCAAGACTCTGAATTTGCATTTATTTTAGTGATATGTCACACTATCTTTGTTAATTCTGCTTATTTTGGTGTTTGAACTTTATGTTCTAGTGAATTCAGATTGAATTGTTTTGAGACATACTTATAGGTGGATGAGACATACTTATAGATGCATTTATTTTTAATCTCTATGTTTCTAATCAATTTATTTTTTACAGCTCAAACCAAAAATATAAAAGAAATTTAGAATACATACTCATGTTTAGAATCAATACTACTTATGTGCTAAAAAGACATACTTATGTGCTTAAAAGACATACTTTGACCAAAAATATGAAAGAAATTTAGAATACATACTCATGTTCAGGATTAACACTTATGTGCTAAAAAGATATACTTATGTGCTTAAAAGACATACTTGGACCAAATATATGAAAGAAATTTAGAATACATATTCATGTTCAGAATCAATACTAATGTGCTGAAAAGACATACTTATGTGCTTAAAAGGTATATGGACCAAAAATATGAGAGAAATTTAGAATACATACTCATTTTTAGAATCAATACTTATGTGCTTAAAAGACATACTTGGACAAAAAATACGAGATAAATTTAAAATATATACTCATGTTCAGAATCAATACTTAAAAGGCATACTTGGACAAAAAATATGAGAGAAATTTAGAATATATACTTATGTTCAGAATCAATACTTATGTGCTTAAAAGGTATACTTGGACCAAAATATGTGAGAAATTTAGAATACATACTCATGTTCAGGATCAATACTTATGAGCTAAAAAGACATACTTATGTGCTTAAAAGACATACTTGGACCAAAAATATGAAAGAAATTTAGAATACATACTCATGTTCAGGGTCAATACTTATATGCTAAAAAGACATATTTATGTGCTTAAAAGGCATACATGGACCAAAAGTACGAGATAAATTTAGAATACATACTCATGTTCAGAATCAAATTTAAGAAAACTAATTGTCTAATTTCCACAAAAGTTAATAAAATTAAAGCTGAAAATACAGCAGAATTTATAATCCAACTGAAACATTGAAACCATCATTAGCTTTACACATTCAACATCTAAAGTAATATTATAGCATCAACAAAAAATAGCAAGATTGAAACTCAGAACAGCAGTCTAGGTACATGATTCTGGTTATCATCATACAACACACATCATGCTATTTCAAGTATAATCTGACTAATATAATCTGACTAACTAATAATATCTCAAATTTCAAGTATCATCACTAGATTAAAATATAAATTGAAAACCCCTAGAACAGCAAGTTTTCACTCCCAGTTGACAAATGGTATAATAATCCTTAAAATGGCATAATCGATGGCGGTCCGTACGACGCCGTCTAAGCAGTCAAACGCTGTGTCAGACCTCCAAAAGCTGCCGAGGGCTCCTAGACGGCAATGAGGCAGCAAAGCCGGCGAAGATAACGAAGGTGGCGAAGGCAGCGAATACGACGAAGGTGGCGAAGATGGTGCGACGATTTTCTCTTCTATGTTTGGGGTGCGACAACTTTAGAGAGATGTGAGTTCTCTTTTCTCTTCACTTATTTTTAGGTTGAGCTTTGTGGGCTACATTAGTATGAATATTTGTTTGGGCTTAAACTAATATGTAATGGGCTGGGTTGTATGAGCTGGAATTGGGGTGTTGGACTGGGCCTAAGCAGGTCAAAAAGATCCGTCTCACGGAAGGGAATTCGTGAGACGGTCTCACATGAGTTTTTGCATAAAAATATAACTTTAAGATTTTGGGTTTAGGAATTATTAAAAAGAAACCAACAATATATTGTATGTCGTATGTCTTAAAAAAAAAAAACTAAAATCTTTTTATGATTTTCTTCTCTATATAGTTAAAAGTTGTTAATATTTTATATTCGTTTTCATTTAAATTCTAAGTTCACATGAAAACAACATATTGAATTATAACTTTAGAATATAGTATGCATGTTGAGCATAAGAAATGTTTCATTAATAAGACACAAGATTTAGAAATATCAAATTTAGTTGGTCTGGTTTGTTGTTGGGCTTGAGTGTGGGCTTTTAATATCAGCTTATGGGCTACTGTTGCTGTACATTTGCTACAGAAAAGCCCAAGACAAAGCTTTATTGCTTCAATACAAAATAATCACCCTGATAACTTTGCATGATTTAATTTATAATTTATTACTTAGCCAAAACTTCTAATCTTCACTAATTTAAAAAAACATCTAAAAGTATTTAAAATATGGTTATATTTTTATAATTTGAATGGCTGCTTAAGACCTTTTAACCTTGATAGTTGAATAGGGGATCGATGATGTTGGCATATTTTTTGATGGTTTTTTTTTTTTTGAAAATATGTTCTGATGGTAGCACTACAAGAAATGTTTTTATTGGTATTGGAAAATTAGTATCGGATTCATTTAAAAATACTAAATCTTATTCTTTTGTATCAACACAATTGCTTGTGATACTATCTCTGTAGGCAATGAGTCGTTGGTATCGGAAATTTAACTTTCGATATTAATAATTTTATAGAATCCATTATTTTTCTGATACTAATGTAATTTTAGCATTAATAAATTAATTATTGAATCTACATACTTATAAGATCATATATTTTTAAAGGGAATAAGTATCACTGCTAATATTGTTCCTTATACTACTCTTATTCCTAATATTCATACAAGGGAATAAAATCAAATTGGTCCCTTATATAGTTTTAGGTTGAATTAGTGAATGAATAAGTACATTAAAATGGTTGCATTGATAAGGAGATGGATGTTGATGAACTAGAGAGGTGGATGATGAGGAGAGATAGGTAGGATGCTCTTGGAACGGCTTAAGGAGTAGAAGATGTTGTAATGTGCCTTTGATATTTTGTTACGAACTAATGTCCTTTTTGATTATGTTCTTGACATTTGAATACAATTGGATTTGAATCATATCTAATACTATTTAGCATTTTATATGATACCATTATGTTTAGTATAAAAAAAATACAACATGTTTAGCATCAACAAATGTTTCGGATATTATAAATGTAGTGTTGTATCAAAAAAATTGATACAATTATTTGATACTAAAGAGTGCAATTCTTTAGTATCAAAAAACATGTATTGATACTATATATTAAGTATCAACAAAAGTTTTTGATACTTTAAATATAATGTTGTATCAAAATAATTTGATACCATTATTCGATACTAAATACATTTCAGATATTAAAAAGTGCAACTCTTTAGTATAAAAAAAAAAAACATGTATTAATACTATATATTTAGCATCGACAAAAGTTTTTGATACAATAAATATAATGTTGTGTCAAAATAATTAAATATCGCATAATATATTAAGTATCAACAAAAGTTTTTGATACATTAAATATAATGTTGTATCAAAATAATTTGATACCATTATACGATACTAAATACATTTCAGATACTAAAAAGTGCAACTCTTTAGTATAAAAAAAAACATGTACTAATACTATATATTTAGCATCGACAAAAGTTTTTGATACAATAAATATAATGTTGTGTCAAAATAATTAAATATCACATAATATATTAAGTATCAACAAAAGTTTTTGATACTTTAAATATAATGTTGTATCAAAATAATTTGATACCATTATTCGATACTAAATACATTTCAGATACTAAAAAGTGCAACTCTTTAGTATAAAAAAAAACATGTATTAATACTATATATTTAGCATCGACAAAAGTTTTTGATACAATAAATATAATGTTGTATCAAAATAATTAAATATCATTATGCGATATTAAATACATTTCTGATACTAAAGAGTTCGATCCTTTAGTATCAGAATTTTTTATTTGATACCAGGTTTTTCGAATCGGGGAAAATTTGATACCATAACTCTTTAGTATCAAATATTTTATTTTTGTATCAAAATATTTATATTTAAAATAAAAGTTTATGTTTCTGTTTGTTGAGGAAACGATGTGATGTAATAATGTATATTTTAGAAATATTTCAAACTTGAAATATTTTATGGGCATAAAAACTTGTATGAAACGGTCTCACAAATTTTTTTCTGTGAGATGGGTCACAACCCAGAACCCACATTCACAATTTATAAATAAATTTGTGAAAATGGGTTAAGTTAGTGGGTAAAGAGGATGCGTCTCACAAAAACTATTCGTGAGACCGTCTCATGCAAGCTTTTGCGTGAAAATAAATTATAATAAATTAAAAGTTGGCATTTGACTTAATTTATTGTTCGATCTACTATGAGTTTGATTTCTCACTTTTTAGACTTATTTATGGTGATAATTGCATGAATTTTAAACTTTAAATATGGAATTAATGGTACATGTACAAGTAACTCTTTTTAACTCTAACTAATATATGTATTCTATTGATGAATGTTTGTATATCATCACTCTAGTATTGAGATACATAAAATTCTTCCTATAATTGAATAAACTCTGTTGTAGCAAATGAGTAATTAATACATAGAGATATCTATTTAGTCCTTGTATTAAAATACATTGAAAATATACTCTACATTAATATCAGATATGATCTGATCGTGGTGTGTTCTGGAGGTTCTTTATCAGATATTGATTATGAACTAGAATTATTCATTGGTATTAATGAATCAGCTGCGCTACGTTCTCTCACTGTGATGGAATTTGCCAATTGGAGGGATTCTTTGTGGTAAGTAGATTATTCATTATCTTCATATCAATCTCAGTTCACATTCATTTTCTGTCACGTGCTCAAATGTTATGGTTTTATTACTTTAATTCAGCTAGCTAGTAATTTTGATATCAGTAAGTAATATTGGTTATCTGCTAAGTAGTATCTGGACACGGGTGAACAAGCAACATCGATCTGCTTGTCTGTACTTATATTACTGGAGTGATCAGTAACTGAATAATCGAAGCTGCTTCTTTCAGAATGTTTTTGAGTATGGAGGTCATGCAGTTGATGGATTTTTACATTTTTATGTAGATGCATGCATGCTCATCTTGTTTGTAAACTTTTACTTACTTTGATGAAATTCATTTTCTTTTCTATTTAAATCTATTTTCTTATTTGTTATGAACTCTTAGATGAATATTTGTTGTATGAACTATTAGATAAATATTTTCAATTTCATATGAATATATTTTGAATTGAATGTTTATTTTGTATATTTTGGATCTCAAGTAATATATAATAATTATTAAATGCTGCTGAAAATTGTAAAAGACAACGCTGAAAATAAAATACAACAACAGTTTTCAAAACGTTGTCATATCAAGATAAGAAAACGCTTTTTAACCGAATTCAAACCGTAGTTGTAAGGGTCTAAGACAACAACAATGGTCAAAAGCATTGTCTTAGATAGCTACGACAACGGCGGGACATCGGTTAAAAACCATTGTCTTAAGGGTCTACAACAATGGTTAAAAATCGTTGGTAAAGCGTTGTGGTAGATAGAAAAGACAACGGTTATTTGGAACCACCAACCTATGATAACGGTTTATACACAAATAGACAACGGTTTTTAACCGTTATTGTAGCTATCTAAGATAACTGTTAAAACTGTTGTCTATGTGTGTATCAACCGTTGTCGTACCTAACTAAGACAACGGTTAATAACCGTTGTCTATGTGCGAAAAAATCCTGACCCTACGACAATCTCAGCTACGACAACGCCTGTTTTTGTGCTACGAATGGTTAAAAACCGTTGTCTATGTGCTTTTTTCTTGTATATGATTTAAATATCACAAGAAGTTTACAAGTTTTAGATTTTGTTTCTTTTGAAGAAGTGGAGAATAAACAACGGATAATCAGTTGTTATAAACTAAGGCTAATTTGAGTGTAGAATTTAAGATTTTGCAGTTGGCAAAAACTTATATACCCCTGGGGCACAGAGGGGCACGGATTCAGGTGTTATATACATGTTCTTCAGGTGTTATATATATACTCTATAAGTGTTATGTTTTTTGGTGTTATAAATATACTCTACAGGTATCATATGTATATAAAAATATACATGTGATACCTGAAGAGTATATACATGATACCTGTAGAGTATATATTTAACATCATATGATAATTAATTTGGGGGCACCGTGCCATGGGGCACACAAGTGTCACTCTTTGCAGTTTAATTTGAGTAATTAATTTTAATCAATTATTTTAAAACACTCAGTTATCTAAAACAACTTATTTATGTTCTAAGTTCCTCTGAATCCAATAAACATCTTTTGTTAATTAGTTATAATTTATAAAATAAATTACTCAAAATTGGCCAAACATTCTGTTGATCCAATTTGTAAACCCTGACACGTATCCATGAAGTAAAGCCCAATATATCACTTTCTGCAGAATTATATAGTATAATTTTAATCGCACCCTAATTATTTCTGATTACAGCCATCTTATATTTAAAATTCCAGTTATAACCTTTTATTTGTTTTATAATCCTTATTTTAGGTTTTCCTTTTCCTTGTTGCTTGTCACAATCTTTTAGTTGTTGTTTTTTTCTCTTTCATTTCCACAGTCATCGTCTGTTAATATAAAGCTTTTCTTTCATTTTCTCTAATAAAATATTGATTGATTCTATTAATAATCTAATATTAGAACTTAAATAGAGACGAAAAAATCATATGAAATATTGAAAAAAATTCATTGTTTCATACATTGATATATTTTGAAATTTATCATTAATATATCAAGTTCTTTCTTGCCATCAATTCACATGTTTTTGATTCGTAGAAAACAAACAAAACATTATTAGTAATGGTATAAGGTAATAATGTTCTTACAACTCTTAATAATCAAGCATCTATGTTATTTTTATGTTTCATATGCTATCAAGTTTCAAACGGAGAATGAATTTTTTCTTTAAGAATGCACGTTTCTCATAATAAAAAATTAAGACTATGATGGCTGTGAGAAGGGGGGAAAAGATGAAAGATGAAAGATGGTATGGTTAATAAATGAAAAGAGAGATGTAAAATTGGACTCTAGAAATAAACATGGCTGTGATGAGAAATTTTCTGCATGCGAGTAGAATTACCCATATTTGTTTTATGCAAAATTGAAAATTGGAGCCCATTAAAATTTGTTTTCTATAGAATGAATAAATACTAATTAGTTTTAAATTAGTATTAATAAGTATTGACTAATACATAATAGTCTAGTGGTAAAGATGTGTGCCATCTAAGCTTAATTCTTAGTAAAGTAAAAGGAAGAAAATTTATTAGTTTAAAAGGCCTCATAATTATTTTTCAATGTGTGTTAATATCCATTTAGAAATAGTCAAAGCCAAATGCTAGTTCTCAATTTCAAGCTTTAAATTCATAAGTATTTATACATTGATTATTATCTTTAACAAAGTCTCAGACCTTTGATTTTTTATTTTTTTTTGTATCAATTCACTCTAATACACAGGGAATCTCAATTTTGTTATGTAACCAAAATTTTTATGTATTTTGATCATGCATGTAACTATTTTTCCTTTTCAATTTTGGTTCAATTTCATTCGAGATGTCAGTTTTCACATACGTAAATATCAGAATTTAAATATTTATGGGTTAAATTCAATTTTAGTCCATTTAAAAAAACACTGTCCAATTTTCGTCCACCATGGAAGCGGTCTTCAATTTTAGTCTCATTAAGCCAAAAATCGTCACTATTTGATCCATTTTTGTCACTATTTCATCCACCATGGAAGCGGTTTTCAATTTTTAATTTTCAATTTTAATCCAATTAAGTCAAAAATGGACCAAATAGTAACGATTTTTGGGTTAATTGGACTAAAATTGAAAACGGCCGCTTTCATGGTGGACGAAAATTGGACAGTGACTTTTTTAAATGGACTAGAATTGAATTTTTCCCAAATATCTATTGTTAGCATGGAGATGGAGTCAGCCATAGGCAAAATATCTAAAATTATGAAAGGAAGAAAAAAAGATAGTTCAAAAAATTAGAATTAAAATATGTAAATTTAGGCAAAAACTTATATACCCCTGGGGCACATAGGGGCACGGATTTAGGTGTTATATACATGTTCTTCAGATGTTATATATATATATATATATATATTCTATAAGTGTTATGTTTCTTGGTATTATAAATATATTCTACAGGTATCATATGTATATAAGAGTATACATGTGATACTTGAAAAGTATGTACATGATACCTGTAGAGTATATATTTAACACCATATGATGATTAATTTTGGGGTACCATGCCCCTGGGGAACACAAGTGTCACTCGTAAATTTAATGGTAGAAAAATGAATAATACCCGAAGTTACAAGACGAAAATGATTCTTCCTATTTTATTTTAGTGGAAATACCTCACTTTACCCAAATTCATGTGTTGAGCAACTTTTATACCCATTTTTTTAAGAAATAACTTTTTTACTCAATTTGGATATTGAAATGTCTTTAATACCCTCAACTTAAGTTTGTATTGTTGTTCATTGCAATACATTGTAATTTAATTCAAATACACAATTTAATATATTGTATTCAAATTAAATAATGTAATGAATGTTTAAAAAGTAATTTGGAACTCCAAAAACACCATAACCCACTTTTTTCAATCACATTTTTATGTTCTCATCTCCTTCGATGGATCGTTGCAAGGCTTGACCAATTTTCTCATTTTTTCATGATCCTCATCTCCATTGAAACCTTGAAGCACGTCAAAAGCAACTGAAGTTTCATTGCAAATGGTAAGTTTCATTTCTATTTCTATGTTCTGAGTATTTAGTGATATTTCATTGTAAACTCCTCATGAATTTTATTGTTTAAATTTATGTTTGAAGTTAAGTTGATATACACCATATTTAATAGCACAAACTCTTTTGTTTTAGGTTTCAGCATTATCCCTATATGTTGATTCTGGGTAGTTCTGACTTCTGAAAATGATTCTTCACGATACGGCTCCCCTTATGAAGATATGTTGATATGCACTCTATTTAATAGAGAGTGAACTATTTTGTTTTACGTTTTAGTTTTTTCGCTATTGATGTTGGGTAATTCTCATTTCTGAGAATGAATGTCCACGATTTGAAATGTAATACATATTCACGATATGAACTGATAATACGTGTTCATGATATGAAAATTTAATACGTGTTCATGATTGTTATTTTCAATTAATTGCTAGCAATATATGACTTTTTTTAATGTAATTAATCCATAAAAAAAAAGATTTAAATAAATATTAATTTATTATTATTTATTATTAATTATATTTTAATGTGAATTGATAATTATTAATGTCATAATTAATTAGTCTAATATGACGATTTTCACACTATTAAAAAATGTAACCAATAAATAATTAATTTGAATTGCTAATAAATAAATAAAATAGAATAAAAATTAGTGGATAATGGGACTCACATGTAATTATTAAAATGGTTTCAAAACTTATTCAGCTTGTTAGAGATGAAAACTTTATTTTTTCAGATGAAAACTTCAGATATGGATGTCACAGCGTGTTCACGATATGAGTAGTCGTGTTCACTATATGAGTAGTCATCGTGTTCATGATATGAGTCATCGTATTCACGATATGAGTGGTCGTGTCCACGATATGTGTGTATCGTGAATACGATATAAGTATATCATGTTCACGATACACACATGAGTCGCCGCCTTAATGAATTATTGCAGCGAGTCCAACTCAACTCGAGTAATATTACTCGAGTCGAGTTTAAATGTGAACACAATTACTTATATCGTGAACACAGCTACTCATATCGTGAACACGATGACTATTCATATCGTGAACACGACTACTCATATCGTGAACACGTTGTAACATCTATATCGTGAACGTATCGTAAATGCGCAGAACATACAATTATTCACACTAGAAAATTCAGGAGGTTCACTCAACCTTCAAATCATCAAATTCAAAGTCATTCCATAATATTCAACCTTTTTCGACATCCTTCACTCAACTCGATTCCCATTTTGATTTGATAACCGCAACTAAATACATCTTCAGATTTACCAGCGAGATCCAAACTTTATTCTAAAATTTTCTTTTGCCATTAGTGTTGAAGTGGTGAGGATTGAACATGGTGGGGTTTTTTGTATGAGAGTGTATGATTGAAGTGGTTGCTGCAATGAAGTTTTGATAGATTTTTTTTATATAGATTCATCAAATATATCATATTAGAAGTCTCAAATGTCTTGTAGCAGTTCAAAAGCCAAACTGGAAAATATTGGTGTGGGGAAATGAAATTTGGTGTGGAGCTAAATGATATTTGGTGTGGGAGGGAATAAATTTTCAACTTTTCAAAATAGGGGGAATTTTGTTTTTGGATTTAATTTTAAATTTTGTATTTTATATTTAGTTAGTATATCTATATTTGTATTTTGTATTTAATATATTTATATTTAATTTTTACATTATTTAAATATGTAGTTAAGTTGAGGGCAAATTAGACATATTACTACCTAAATGGGGTAAAAAAATTATTTCTTAAAAAAATGGGTAAAAAAGTTTCTTAACTTATAAATTTGGGTAGTTTGGAAATTTACTCTTTATTTTATACTAGCTATCTCCAAATTGATTCGTAGTTGATCATTAAATAAATGTTTAAATTGTAAGATAAAATACCGACTTTCAAAAATATTAATCATCAACTTCATCTTCTTATTTCATAATTTTCACTTCATTTTTATCACATGCATAGAATAGAACACCATACGCAACTTTCTTCACATTTCACTATTTTTTCTTAAGAATTCACTTTTTTTTTTTTTTTTTTTGGTTCAACCGAAAATATGGGCAAATTAGTCAAATGCCTTCACAAGTTTTTGCCCAAAATTTGGTAGCGACTCAGATTACAAAATTATGCTAAATTTGTAATTTATTTGTTAAAATTGAAAAGTCGGGTTGAAATTATAATTTCTTCAAAAAGTGTGTTGTTATTTATAAATAAATCCTCAATAAAAATTATAAGTGTAACATTTGGTTAGATAGCAAAGTTAACTCCAACCATTATGTAAAATTTTAAAAGAAAATAAATATTCTCAAAGTATAAGCAAAAACTTATGTGCACCAGGGGTACGAATCTTAGATTCGTGTCCCCGATCTGATTTGGCGCATGGACCGTGATAAGTGTCGTTTTTACTATATTTTTACGTATGTTTATGTGTTCATTTGAGCATGTTTATGTACGTTTCTATAGTGATTTAGATACTTTTGATTTATTAGTTGCATTTGATGATTTTGTGTTTAGTTTTGTGTTTTTAGTGCAAAAATCGCAAGTTTCAGCTCATATGCGCAGTGGTCAAAGAAATGACATATCTCACGATCTAGAAGTCTGAATTGGAAGATCTTAATTTTGTTGGAAAGCTAAGAAAGATATATACAACTTTTATGTTGAACACTTTTCCCAATTCTTTCTCCAAGAAAGCATAATATTAAGGAAAAACGGAAGTTTTGCGTTCGGTTCTTCGTCGTGACAGGGCTCTAGTAATTTGATCATAACTTTATCTAGAAGACTGCTATTGAGGTGAAATTTATGGCATTTGAAAGCTAACTTCAAGACCTACAACTTTCATGAAGACGTCAAAGTCAAATTAGGAACTGTGCACCAGCGCACGACCATGTCTTGGGACACGGTCGTGTCCCACTGCACAGAAACACTAGCACTGGCGCACGGGTGACCGTGTCCTAGGGCACGGTATTGCCCAAGAGACTCCTATTCCATCCCAAACTTGATTTTTGACGTATCTCACACTTCTAAACCATCTAGGAGACCTCCAAGATGCTATATATACCCAAATTCGTCCCAAAAAGGGCATTGAGATAGGGAGGACAATCATTAGGGTAGGAATAACATCTATAGAGAGAAAACACATATTCTGAGAGCATCCGGAGAGGAGATGAAGATTTCAAAGATCGAAGAATCGAGAGATCATCGTTCATATAGCGTTTTTCTTTATCTTTCCTTTATTGTTGGATTATTTTAGTTTGATATGATATTTTCAATCTTATCTATGAGTTTGTTGATATTCATGTCTGGCTAGTTTTCCATGGGTTTCTAGGGCTTGTTAGTAGTCTGATTCAAATCTGATGAATCTTTGATTTCAATTCAATTTATTGATTCTTTATCCTATTGATATGTTTATGGTTTGATTGCTTGTTTGATTATGTGGCCACTAATTGAGCATGTTTGAGTAATTAAGTCAAAATTCGAGAGACGAGATTTAATTACGGAAGAGTAAACACATGACATATATGCAGCATGAGATCGAGAGATGAATGACATATGTGATGAGATTTTCAATCCTAGGTGCTTTTGGGAGTTGTTATGTTATATCAGATCGAATAGAGATACCTCTGGAAGCATAATAATCAACCGGTTAAATTGACTCGAGAGAGCTTTTAATTCGATATTTGTGATTGCTCATATAGGATAGTTAATCATTGAATTGGTCAAGTGATATCGTGATGAGAATTAGATGAAAGCATGTTCTAGAACCTGTCTCAGTTATATCTGTTTGTCTCCGTGTACTTATTTGTTTTTGTTTTAGTATAGTTAATTGAATTCTTTGATATCTGATAGCCTAGATAATAGGGGTTGAATTTGGGTAATCGATTATTCCTAGATAATAGTCTCTGTGGGATCGACCTTGCTTACCGTGTTCTGCAATCTACACCGCACACTTGCGATAGTAGCCTAAAGAAAAAGGTGAATAGGCCGCCTCCACGTGCTCCCACGCGCACCCACACCTGACTTGGTGTGCGTTCAGACACCTGATCCATGTCAAATGATCCAGTGATAGGTATAAAATATATATTCTTCAGGTATCACGCATATACTCTTAAGGTATTACTTGTTTATTCAGTAAATGTATCGATTTTTTGTTCTTTAGGTATCACCTGTGTATTCTTAAGACACATGTACACTTTCAATGTATCATATGTTCATTCAGTATTGGTATTAATTATTTGTTCTAAATGTATCACTTGTATAGTACTCTGAAGGTATCATGAGTTCATTCAATAAAGATTTCAATTATTTGTTCTAAAGGTATCCGTGCCTAATGTATACTTTTAAAGGTATCATGTGTTCATTCAGTAAATGTATCAATGTACACTCTTAAGGTATCACTTGTATACTCTTAAAGTATCATATGTATACTTTTAAGATATCATGTACTATATAACGAGTTAACATATAAGAATAAAAAAAACGATTTTTATCACCTTCTTCAAAATTTTTGCAAATTCATATTACTCAATCAAATCTTTGCAAATTCATATTTCTCGATCAATAACCATCAAAACCACACATGTTGTAATCAAATCATAATTTGAAATCATACATTTAAATCAAGAAATAGGAGAAAGAATAAGAAGAGAAAAAATGAAGAAAAAATTACAAATATAGAATTTTATCTCGAAAGGAAAAGGATGGTAATAGATAAAGAAAATTAAGATCATCATACAAAAGAATTGAGAAAAAAGAAGAAGATAATATAAGAATCGAGAAAACGAAGAGGAGGAGGACATCAACGCACGGCTAGGGCAAAAAACAAAAAGAAAATTCATGAAAAAAAAAACATATATATGTATATGCTCCATAATTAACTACAAAGTACTAAATATACATGTGTGTTTTAGGATGCGTTTGAAAATAAATATTTATGATTATTTTCTTATAGATATTATCTACTTTAATATTTAATATAATGTAATTTTGATTAATATATATTTATTATTGAAATAAATAATTTCTAATATTTGTGAACAAAAATATTGTTTACATATTAATATTATTCCAAAATTTACAATTTGTTGGAACATATTTAAGAATGTTTTGATGAGACAAAACCATAGAAAAGTAACCATCAATTTATAAGCATAACCTACCTTGTAAGGTTACTGCAACGAGCTTACTGCAGGAAGCTACCTGGAAGAAATCGTACTGCAAAGCAAGAAGCTACAGAAACCTCAAGCCACCTGACAGAGCAAGGCTGGGAAGGGAGCTACAAAGCAAGCATGAGAAGGAAGCTGAAAATTACCGGTAGAAAGAAGAGGAATGGAGCCAATCATATGAAGACACGTGAAAAGCAAAAAACTGGCGTGTATCAGAAGGAGTGCGAGACATTTAATGATGGAAATCTACCTACCTTCAACGGACAGATTTCCTAATCCATAAATAGGAGAAGAGCAGAAGAGAGAAGAAGAGAAGAAGAGAAGAAGAGAGAAGAGCAAAAAAAGGGAAGAACGCATGCATAAAAGAGGGGGAATAGCGTATAGAAGAAAAGAGAGCAAAATGGGAGAATTAAGAAGAAGACAAACCTTTTAAGGACTGTCTCAGAGTGCTTAGTCAGGACTAGGATCCTGATAAGTTGTTCACTTTCTGTAGAAGAAAATAAGGATCCTAGGTGGGTTGGGTAGGATCCTGTGTGGATCAGTTAGGAGAGTAGGCAAGCAGCTGTGAGGAGCTATGTGTAGGCTTGCTACTTACTTGTTAAGTCTGTGTTGTAATAGATATGACTATGTAAATCAACAAGATTAACAAATGTTCCCTCTTGAGAAGAGGCAGAGAGGATGTAGAAGGATTATTCCACATTCGAACCTCTGTATATCTATGCGTTTGTCTATGCTCACTGTTCTATACTTGAGTTTTCAATGAAAGAATGCTTCCACAATGTAAAGCTTTAAGTTACTAAGTACCCTCTTAAAAGGTTACTGCTTTAAGTTATTCACCCCCCTCTAAGCCTACTACCAATTGAGACCAACAAGTGGTATGAGAGCAGGATGGATAAAACATCCAACAAATGATATCTGATACCAACAAGTGGTATCAGAGTAGGTTGGATGAAATATAAGATCTAACTGATCTATCCAGATCCAATCTTTGAAAACTCTCTCTCTCTCTCACATGTGATCAGAAACGCCACATGTCACGCTTAAAAGGTGTAACTGATGTGAAGACAACAAGCAGTTAAGAAGAACCTTGAAGAACAGGCTGAGTTGTGAAGAAAAGCTGTTCAGGAGCAAGAAGCTGTGCATAAGAAGCAAGCTTCTACTTAATGAAGAGCAGATCAACAAGTGAAGCAGGTTGCTGAGCATGAAGAGGAAGCTGATAAAAAGCTAAGCTGGGAGTATGGATCATACTGAAGCCTCGAGACAACAGCGAAGAGTAGACAACAACCTTGAAAAAAGATGCTGAAGAAGCCAAGCAAAGGAGTAAGAAGAGAAGCTCACTCCGTCAACCAGCTCATACTACAAAAGGAAGTAAGGATCTACTCGATAAGACAACACTCAAGAAAAGAAAGACTATGACCAGGTACCTCGTTCTAATTTTGCTTTAATACTTTCTATATCAAGCTAGCTCCATTTATCTATGTCTGGTTAGAAACTCAAGTGACCCTGAGCTATTTAAAGTTCAAAAATGCCAAATGAAAGAATCTTCAGCTCAAAAGAAAATCAGTAATTTGAGGGCTGAAGATAACATGTTTAAAAATTTCTGGTCACTTGACTTATAAATGAGAAAGGAAGCCTGCACGTTGATTTCCAAAGAAGATGCTTCACCTACTCATGCAGAAACCTCAGGAGTACCTAAATTTGTATTGAAAGTAACCCTACATTTTAAAGAGATAATCATAGAGTAAGGGGGAACTTATAGTACAAACCAAGGTATCTCAGTAGGCAAGGGAGGTAAAACATTTGAAGAAACTCAATGGAAATGAGTATGCTGTAAGATGTCTGCAGCAACCTAACATTCCCTGAAGAAACCAAACAGACAACAACAACTCCAAAAAGGAAAGAAAACCATCAACCTTACTGGTATCATGATTTGTCATATCTACGTCTAAAGGAGTTCATACTCCAGAAAGATACTGTAAGTAAGTAAACACCTGCACGCACCCAATTTCTTTTATCCTATGCTTACCAGTTACTGGCAAAAATCTTGAAGGAACAAACTATCTCTACAACAACTGTCTGTTGTAAAGAAAGTTTGGGTTCCTGAAAGAAAACTAACCCAAAAGGACCTATACTAGTATGGGTACCTAGGTAAGGATGTTCGTTTTGCAGGTACCCCTAACAGAATACCACAAGAAGCAACCTTCAAACATTTGAACAACCAAGAATAAGATCTCCAGGCTTAAAAGGTTCTACATGAGCTAAAGCAAGCTTCAAGAAACATATCTGCAAAATTAACAGGAAGCAGACAACAAGAGCAACCCAAACAATTGAAGCAAGATGTGATTTCCAAAGGATGCTGAAAATCCTAAAATAAGGTCATTTCACCCTAGACAATAGACTACTGAATCTAGGAGAAAAGCACTGACGAAGTTAAGATAAGACAAATGGAGTTCTGACAACAGGACACTAGACACCAGACTACTGGATACTAGGTCGCTGGATAACAGGATGTTGGATATCAGAACGCAAGATACCAGACTACTGGATACTAGGTCGCTGAATATCAGGATGCTGGATATTAGGACGCTAGACACCAGGTTACTGGATACTAGGTCACTGAACTCCAGGTCACTGCATACCGGGACGCTAAACACCAGACTATTGGATACTAGGTCACTGAACATTAGGTCGCTACATACCAGGACGCTAGACACCAGGTTGCTGGATACTAGGTTACTGGACAATCAGGACACTTATCATAACGTCCCTGGAAAAGATTATGACATTTTGATCTTATCTGCAAAGGTTTTGTCATCATCAAAAAGGGGGAAATTGTTGGAACATATTTAAGAATGTTTTGATGAGACAAAACCATAGAAAAGTAACCCTCAATCTATAAGCATAACCTACCTTGTAAGGTTACTGCAACGAGCTTAGTGCATGAAGCTACCTGGAAGAAACTGTACTGCAAAGCAGGAAGCTACAAAAGCCTCAAGCCACCTGACAGAGCAAGGCTGGGAAGGGAGCTATAAAGCAAGCATGGGAAGGAAGCTGAAAGTTACCGGTGGAGAGAAGAGGAATGGAGCCAATCAGATGAAAACACGTGGAAAGCAAAAAGCTGGTGTTATCAGAAGGAGTGTGGCGCATTTATTTAATGATAGAAACCTACCTACCTTCAACGGGAAGATTTCCTAATCTATAAATAGGAGAAGAACAAAAGAGAGATGTGAAGAAGAGAGAAGAAGAGAGAAGAGCAAAAAAAAAAAAGGGAAGAGCGTATAGAAGAAAAGAGAGCAAAATGGGAGAATTAAGAAGAAGACAAACCTTTTAAGGACTATCTCGGAGTGCTTAGTCAGGACTAGGATCCTGATAAGCTGTTCGCTTTATGTAGAAGAAAGTAAGGATCTTAGGTGGGTTGGGTAGGATCCTGTGTGGATCAGTTAGGAGAGTAGGCAAGCAACTGTGAACAACTATGTGTAGGCTTGCTACTTACTTGTTAAGTCTGTGTTGTAATAGATAGGTCTATGTAAATCAACAAGATTAACAAATGTTCCCTCTTGAGAAGAGGCGGAGAGGATGTAGAAGGATTACTCCACCTATGAACCTTTGTATATCTATGCGTTTGTCTATGCTCACTGTTCTATACTTGAGTTATCAATGAAAGAATGCTTCCGCAATATAACTCTGATAAACTCCTAAGTACCCTCTCAAAAGGTTACTGCTTTAAGTTATTCACCCCCTCTAAGCCTACTACCGATTGGGACAAACACAATTATACAAATATTTGTACTTTAGAAACTGTTTTATGGTATACATGTTGTACATATTATATCATAGATAGTATAATGTGTTAATTTATGGTTAAAAGTCTTTTAGGAATTGAGATAGGGCTAACTTGGAATTTTTTTTTTGCAAAGTAATTAAAACTGCAACTTAATTAAAAACAAACTTTGACTTTTAAAAGGACATTTAATTTAATAGACAACTCCTTGTATGAGATCGTCTCACGGATCCCATTCCGTGAAACTGGTCAACTCGACCAGATCAACTGTCAAAGTCAAAAGCCAACGGTCAACAGACAAAAGTCAACACCGGTCAACGGTTGGCCAAAAGTATTACATATTATATGTAAAAGTAGTACACAATATACATAAAAATATTATATTATGAATGTAATATTTTTATGTGTATCATGTGTGACAAAGTTTTGAGAAATTATGTAATACTTTTGTGTGGTTTAGGTATTACTTTTCAATATATTATGTAATATTTTTGTAAAATAGTATGATTTTGGATTTGGTTAGAATGTATGAAAATATGTAATATTTTTATGTGTAGTAGGTAATATTTTTCTATATATCATCTAATACTTTTGTAATATTTTTATACATTATATGTATATAATACAAAAGTATTATCCGATCTATAGAAAAATATCACCTAATATACATGAATGTATTACATTATGAAGTATTAAATGATATATAAAAGTATATTACCTAATACACACAAAAATATTATTATATTATAAGAACATAACATCATGCAATACTTTTATGTGCAACATGTAATACTATTGAAATCAACAAGTAATACTTTTATATACATCATATGATACTTTTATGTGTAACATGTAATACTATTGAAATCAACAAGTAATACGTTTATGTGTATCATGTAATACTATGAAGTATTGGATGATATATAGAAAAATATTGTCTAATACACAAATGTAATACTTTTATGTACAACATGTTATACTATTAAAATCAACAAGTAATACTCTCATAATGTAATGTTTATGTGTGCAACATGTAATACTATTGAAATCAACAAGTAATCTATATATATATATATATATATATATAAGAAGACCTTCAATAAAAATAGTAATAACTAATTTTCCCTCCCAATTAACATACTATAAATGGAAAGAAAGTAGTTCTAAAAAATTAAATAAATCAAAAATAAAAAGATTTACTTTTAAGGGTTGTAGGGTCCACTAGGTTAGACTATACATATGAGTGAGTAGGTTATGAAGTTATATTTTATCTTTTTTCTCTATTTCATATAAACTATAATCTTTAAATTAATTATTTTTTATTTTGAATTTTGTTTTAGTTTATGAAAAGTATAAATTTTATATTTACATTTTGGTGCAAAATTGTATTTAACAAGCTTACAAATACAAAGATAAATGACTAAATTAAACTATAGATTAGAAAATTAAAAAAATAAATTTTAAAATAAAAAGTCTTAGATTTTTTGAGAAATTAAAAACAATGAAAAACATTTTTGTATAATTGTTTGATATATTTTCCAATACAAGTAGGTTGAATATTGAACTAGCTACGTTATTTAAATTTTAAATACATATCAAGATTTTCTTAGTTATTTGATGGGATTTATATATTTTCCTTAAAGATATATATAATTGTGATGCAAAGGACATTTGTTAATAAGTATGAATCAAAAAATATAATAATATAATCATGATACTTATATCTATATTAATTTGTAACATGCACAATATATCTTTATGAAGTAGCATATTTTTTAGATATCAATTATCGTTTACAATAAATGTTTCTCAGTACTAAATTTGATTTAATTTATTTTAATTTACAATATTAATGAGTAAGTGTACAAAATACCTCAATATATAATTTAAAATTCATTGTTAAACATAGATATATATATATATATACACATTTATATATTACTGTTTGCATTTTAAAATTATAATATTATTTAAGATGTGACACATTAAAGATAAAGAATCAAATTCTTATTAATATATAATTTAGGTTAAGATAATAATAATATTATAATTTTAAAACTTATCAATCGTACATTACAAAATGTGCATCGCACGGGTATACTACTAGTACTTTAATATATATCATGTAATACTTTCATATGTAGTACATAATACTAATTAAAAGTATCACATCATACACAAAGAAGTATTATGTGAGTAGAATAACAGTATTGCATTATGAATGTAATACTTTTATATATAACATGTAATACTTTTATGCATGATATGTAATACTTTTTTGTCAACGTCTTTGACCGAAATTGACCAACTGTTGACCGGGTGTTGACCGTTGACCGGTCTTACGGAATGGGATCCATGAGACTGTCTTACATAAAACTCACTAAATTTAATATATGGGAGGAATATTAGTTTAGCCTAACATTGCATTTAGACAAGGTCACATTTAAAAGAAAAACCCTCTGATTAAATCCAGAGAGGTAAATTAGTAACTTACATCATTATATTTAAAAATCACCTTGTAACAAAGTAAAAAATAACAAAATCCTGAAATCAAATCAATCAATAATTATGTAACCATTACTAACTAGTAGTGATATTCACAATAATTGACAATCAATAAAAAAAAAATTATACATTAGATTTATGTACGAATATCTTGGTGATATCTGTCCAGAATTCTAATAATCTCTGTATTCATTCATTGATGAATAAGGGGGTGTTTGGCTAAACTTATTTTTAGAGCTTATAAGATGTTTAATTTAAGTTTAATATAAGTTGTTGAAGTGTTTGGATAAATAAGATGGTGGAGCTTATAAGTTGTTAGTAATGTCATTTGTGTAATTTCAATGATTAAATTTGAAAGTGTTTTGAATATAAGCTCTTATTTTAGAAATAAGTTGGGATTTCCCAACTTTTCAAAAAATACTTATAAGCTCCTTACATCTTATAAGCTCATAAAATAAGATTTTATTTTTAAAAGTTAGCCAAACACTTTTGAGAAACTTATAAGCACTTAACATCTTATAAGATTGTTTAAGGAGTTTATAAGCTTAGCCAAACACCCTCTAAGTGTGTCCTAAAAAATACTATTGTTACATGACTCTAATTAGCGCTGCTTCAAATCTTCATAGTTATACGTCAATTTGTCAAACATTTTTCCATATCTTAAACGTAATTAAAGAGCTATGCCTAGCACACCATCACGATGGTTAAAAACTCTCATGTATTTGAGAAATGTTAGTTTTCAGCACAATTTTGGTAACTTATCTTAATAAACAAAATATGATGGTTGTTGTTGGTGATATATATATAATGACAAAAAAACTCCTGCAAAACTGATGTATTTTGAGTTTGGTGACCAGAACTTGCTAGACGCATTAGTACGCGTCGATCATGCACACCAGAGAAGGCGCCACACTCTTAGTTTGTATTCCGTATTTTCTGGAAAATTTTGTATAACTTTTACTTATAACTTTTATGTATTAATGTAATGACATGCATACATATATGTGAAGTTAGTTGCACTAATTTTAACATACATAAATGTATGATTATGTTGATATAAATATATAATTAATAATTTCAAATAATAGTATGAACAATATCAAGTAAAAGTATATGTATAAATGTGTTGCAATTCTTTTTTTTTTCCTCGTTAAAATATAACATATATATTGGAATATTAATTTATATACAAAAGTCATACTAATACCATGAATCAAAAAAAGATAATGTAGATACGAATCAACTTAGATTGATTCGATTCGAGCCAGAACTACTATAAGTGACGAGTCGATTGACTCGGGTCCCAAAAAAAATACGGAAAATGGGGGCATATTTTTTTTCAAATATATGTATATATAGAAATTAATTTGTTAAATATCATTGTAATTATTTTAATTGTCTTAGTGGAACTTTAGCTGATTTGTTAAATTTGGATTCTGGGTTTGAATCCCAGGTTACAATGTGCTGTTTTATCTAATTTTCTTAATTTTTCACATAGTATCTATAATTCTTAAATAATAATATTATTTTGAATATCTTCTTATTTTATATATATATATATATATTTATAATTAATGTTGTTTATTATTAGTTATAATGTGTTATATAAGTTTACAAAATATTATTGTGGATTATTAATTTAAATTTCTTTGTTGTTCATTCTTATTGATTAATTTAAAATTTGTTAGGACAATAATAATTTAATATTTTTATTAACCACAACCTCAACTTAATGTATTTTGTAATCTATATATGTTTTCCATTAATATCTATTTTTGATAAACTAATTCACAACTTCTAAATTTTTTAAATGATAATATAAATATTTTGTATGATTTAAATGATTCAGTTTTTTATATTTTATACAAGTAAGATTAAGAGTCCGTTTTTAAAATTCGACTCAGACTAAAATAATTATAGGTACGACCAGCAATTGCAGATTGAAGAGAAAAACATATAGGGTGTGTTTGCTTCAATTTATTGATTATGTTTAATTGTATCCAAGTGATTAGAAATTGTCATTAATATATGTGATAATTTATCCATCCATCCTTATGGGCAGCCATATCACAAGATTTAGTGATATATTATCGAACCCTTTTTATATCATAAACTTCTATTTTTCAATCAAATAAATTAATCTTGTTGATATGATATATATCACCTCTAACAAAGCAAGCAAACACACCCATAAACATTTCTTTTTCAATATAATAAGGAAAGAAAGTAAAAAATCCTTTGTTTACTAGTTTTGGATGTCAGGTTTTAAAAACCATTTAATTTAAATGAGAGGGCTGCCGAAATTACACAATTTTTTTTAAGGATTTGACTTTTCTAACATTGTATATAAGGAAATGTACTTTTCTACCACAAAATATAACAAAGTTACCTTTTCTACACTATTTTGACTCAGTCATGGAAAAATCATTAAGTAATGATGGCTTGATGATATATTCAATTTTATTTATACTTATTTAACAATTGTTTTATCCAAATACTGTAATTACAATTTTATTTGCTCTTTTTATTTATTCTCTTTTATTTATAGTTATTTAACAATTGTTTTATCCGACAACTGTAATTAGTAATTTTTATAATTTCTAATTCATAAATTATGGTTCGATTAATTAGTACGAGAACCACTATAATATGTTAATCGAAGCAAAATAATTTATACTTAATTTAATAGAATTACTGAATATAATTTAAGTGGTTCGAGTGGCTCGATCACTAGTTCAAAAAATAAAAAATTTACAAAGTGATCGAACCACTATGTGAAATTCATAGTGGTTCGATCACTAGTTCAAAAAATAAAAAAATTCCAAAGTGATCGAACCACTATGTGAAATTCATAGTGGTTCGATCACTAGTGTAAAAATCAAAAATTTTCCAAAGTGATCGAACCACTATGTGTTTCACATAGTGGTTCGATCACTAGTGTAAAAAACCAAAATTTTCCAAAGTGATCGAACCACTATGTCAAATTCATAGTGGTTCGATCACTATTAAAAAAAATCAAAATTTTCCAAAGTGATCGAACCACTATGTCAAATTCATAGTGGTTCGATCACTAGTGTAAAAACCAAAATTTTCCAAAGTGATCGAACCACTATGTCAATTTCATAGTGGTTCGATCACTAGTGTAAAAAACCATTTTTTTCCAAAGTGATCGAACCACTATGTCAAATTCATAGTGGTTCGATCACTTTGGAAAAAAATGGATTTTTGAATATTTTCACTTTGACCCCCTGAAAAAGAAATTTTATTACATTTTGACCCCAAAATAAATACAAACCCTAGCACTATTTCACCCCCTTGTTGCGCCTCCATCCTCCATTTTCCTCTCAAAATTCTTCTCTCTTCTTCTCTCTTTCAAACCTTGAAGTACGTTGGTAAGTTTTTTTTTTGTACATGTCTTTCGATTAATACAAGTAAATGTTGAAATTATTTTGAAGTCTTTTGTTTTAATAAAATTCGAACTTGTATTTAGGTGTTAATTTTGCATTTTGGTGAGTCCATCGATTTTTGGCAAGAAGATTGAATCTTGAAGGGATTTAGCAATGGGTGATGAGGTATGTTCCAATTTACACTTTTGCTTTGAATTGTTGAAGTATAGTTCGAACCACTTGGGATTTATAGCTTTGCATTGTTTAATTTGTTGACTAATGATTGCAATTAGGCCTCTTATTGTTTTTATGGTTCGAATTTTTGAGATTTTTTGAATAGTGTTTGAATTGTTTAATTTGTTGACTAATGATTGCAATTAGGCTTCTTATTGTTTTTATGGTTCGAATTTTTGAGATTTTTTGAATAGTGTTTGAATTGTTTAATTTGTTGACTAATGATTGCAATTAGGCCTCTTATTGTTTTTATGGTTCGAATTTTTGAGATTTTTTTAATAGTGTTTGAATTGTTTAATTTGTTGACTAATGATTGCAATTAAGCCTCTTATTGTTTTTATGGTTCGAATTTTTTGAATAGATTTGCACTATTGTTGATTGCTTTGGCTTTTTTGAATACATTCGGTTTAGGGTCCATGGGTTCAATTGTTTTAAATTTTTTGCACTATTGTTTGAGTTGTTGAGGTATGGTTCGAACACTTGGGGATTTATAGCTTTGAATTGTTTAATTTGTTGACTAATGATTGCAATTAGGCTTTATTGTTTTTTTGGTTCGAATTTTTTGAGTCATAGCTTTATTGGTTTTTTGGTTCGAATTTTTTGATTCATAACACTTGGGGATTTATAGCTTTATTGTTTTTTTGATTCGAATTGTTCAATATTTGTTTTAAATTTTTTGCACTATTGTTTGACTTGTTGAAGTATGGTTCGAATTGGGTGTGGTTTCTTCATTCCAATTGTTCAATATTTGTTTTAAATTTTTTGCACTATTGTTTGACTTGTTGAAGTATGTTTCGAATTGGGTGTGGGGATTTATAGCTTTGAATTGTTTAATTTGTTGAGTAATGATTGCAATTAGGCTTTATTGTTTTTTTGCACGTTTTGAATTTTTTGATTTAGATACGGGTTTCTTGATTCGAATTGTTCAATATTTGTTTTAAATTTTTTACACTATTGTTCTCGATTCGAATTGAAAATTGCCGATTATTGTTGCAAAAGTTTGGGTGTTTGAATTGTTGAATGTTGAAAATTGCAAATGTTGAATTGTTGTTGAATGTTGAAAATTGCAAATGTATATATTTTAATTTACTTTAATGTATACTGATTGAATTTTAATGATATACAGTACGAGCCGGTATGGGTACGCGAGGCTTTACAGGGTATTATAGCCTACGTAGTCGGCTATGTTCGTCTGAGCCTCATTGATGAGATCAAGGCAGAATTGCGTAGCATAGGACCGGACTGTGAGCAGGAGTTTCAGGGGACGTGTTTTGGACACTTCCTGCTGTGGGACACCGAAAGGACGATCAGCAAGCAGTTTCTACATGCCCTTATGACACGCCAGGTGCATAAGGGACCCGTTCCAGCTGATGAGCGATGGTTCCATATTGGCCGAGACCGTCGTCTGTGCCGGTTCTCGAAGAGGGAGTTCGCACTGGTTACTGGGTTGCGTTTCGGCACTTCCGATTTTAATCCTTCGGCAGTCCACCATCCAGACGAGGACTCACTCTATTATAGAGTTCACGGTGGTTCGTCAAGAGTGAAGGTGAACGAGCTACTAGAAAGATTCACCCAGGGGGAGTGGAGACATTCTCGACAGGACAGTATCAGGATTGTGAAGATCCTGATACTGCAGTGCATACTTATGGGCGTGGATGCGGGCAAGTCTGTCGTGGAGCCATGGGTGTGGGTTCTTGTCGAGGATGATGAGCAGTGGGAGAATTTCCCATGGGGCAAGTTCTCATATCTGAACCTGTTAAGGTACATTGACAAGGTTCCCACTGAATTCCCACATGGACGTACTACACAGTGGAAGTACCACTTCTATGGATTCTCGACAGCCCTACTGGTAAATTTCATAATGTTCATTTCATCTACATTAATTTATAAGTTTTTCAATTTTTTCAATAACATATAAATTACGTCCTGTAAAAAATAACATATGGGCACTTGAGGCGATCTCATTCACGTCCACCTTCGCCGGGCGCCGGTTGGATACGCCCCTGTCCATGCCTCGATGTTTGAAGTGGTCCCTCAAGGTGGCGGAGATTGATCTGTCGACCATACTGGACGGTCAGGTATTTGCATCACCCTTGTTTTCTTACACTAGACTCTTTCGTTTGTTCTTTAATCTTCTTTGATCAAATAAAACCTGAAATTGGGGACTTGTAAAACAGGGTATTCAGTACGTAAATGGTTCCCAAGAGTTGATCAGTCTTCCAAGACTCACGTACATGGATTTATTGACCTCGATTCATGGGATCGTGCTTGCCGACTTAAATTATTGGGGATATGTGATTCATGCGCTAACTGACTGTAACGGCAGATTGAAAAAAAAGAAAATCAAGACTGATTCTGATTTAGAAGAGGTTTTTTATTCAGATGACTCTCTTTTGGTTGTTTTTGTTTCGTTGACCAGGGTTGATCTTGGAGTATCCACGGGATCGTCCTATCAGGATCAGCAAGCTTCAGTGGATGAGCATGAAAATCAAAGTTCTCAACCTTTTTTTCCGTTCGACTTTGGAAGTCCTTCAACCTATAATGTGAACACTGTACATGAATTCAGCCCTGTACCTGTCCCTACTGGACTCCATAACGATGAAGAATTCCATGCGAAATGGTATTTGGCCTGTCGGAATCGAACCACTGAAGCCGGTACGTCTTCGAATGAGCGTTGGGCACACCGGTCATCATCATGGGGGAGAGACAATAATTTTCAGTTTCTCGACCTGAATAGTCCTGCTCCAGGTTTCGACGAAGGTGAACCGGATCATGGAGAACACAGAAATTCCGCTGATGACGTTGAAGCAGGTAATTACTTTTACATAACAGATATGTGAGTACAGAGTTATCTGAATTCCCCAATCACAATCTATTAATTGTAATGTCCACATTTTGACATCAGATAGAGAAGACGGCTTTACCTTAGACGAAGATGTTGACGCATCGTTGGATGATGAGCAGCGCGAGGCGTTTGCGGAATTTTGTGAGTACACAATGCAGCCGGAATGGTATGTTCCCGATATGGACGGATTTGACGAGCCAGAATCCGGGGAGATTTTACATGTCCCTCATGGACTTGAAAAAGGCTCGGTGTATAACAGTAAATCCGATTTAAAAAATGCAGTCGGGATGTACCATTTGGTGAATCAAGTTGAATATCGGGTCCTATATTCGGATAAGCACAGGTGGAATGTGAAATGCAACCACGACGGATGTCGATTCGTACTTAATTCATCTTCCAAGCACGGGATCTGGAAAATCTCCAAGGCTGTAGTGCCGCATAGTTGTCAGCATGACTTAAACACCCGCGCATCCCGCAGAATCCCTTCCTCGGTGATCGGTGAATACTACGTCGAGCAAGCCAGAAAAGAAAATTCCAATCTTGTGCCGAGGGCTATGATTCAAGAAATGGGTCAACGATACGGCCTGAACCTCAGCCTCAAAGTCGCAAGAAGGGCGAAACGTCACGCTATGTACAAGGCGTACGGCGATCCGAAACAGTCATTTTGCTTGCTCCCATTGTATTTGCTCGAGTTGGTGGATGCCAATCCTGGAACTTACACTGCATTAGAAACACACTCGTCCGGTAAATTCAAGTTCGTGTTTTTTGCCCTGGCTGCCTCAATCATTGGATTTCGAAATTACGGTCGTCCGGTTATAGTTGTTGACGGTTGTCACTTGAAAGGCTCATACAGAGGTATTGGCTTTGTCGCGGTGACAAAAGATGGGAACGACCAAATTTTCCCCCTTGCAGTTGGAATTGGAAACATCGAGAATGATGAGTCATGGTCTTGGTTCATGAAGCATGTTAGGGAAGCATTCGGATGCCCTGACGACCTACTCATCGTTTCTGATCAACACGCAAGCATAAGTAATGCGATACATGAGAACTTCCCTGAGGCCACGCATGGACTATGTTGTTACCATATTAGACAACATTTGGCCAAACATGGGTCGCATTTGGTCAATCTGTTCCAAAGAGCTGCATACTGTTATGATCCAAATGAGTTCGATGGGTAAGTTTATCTCCATATAATTATTTGCACTACGTATTCAAAAATAACAAATTGACGTAAAGTGTGCTTTGTTTTTTTAAACAGGTACATGTCAGCCCTACGTGACAGTCTGATGATGGGTGCAATCAATACATTGCAGAACGCCCAGGAAACGAGGTGGTCACGCGTAAAATGTCCAGTACGACGATACAGTTTCATGACGTCGAATGCCGCGGAGGTTTGGAATGCACGACTCGTTTGGGCAAGAAAGTTGCCCGTTTGTTCCTTCCTAGAGGCTGCTCGACGGATTATGGAAAAATTGTTTGTCAAACGGAGACAAACGGCGGACGAAAGGGATCACCCTCTGACGAAAAACGTTCACGACAAGTTAATCGAGCGGCAGCGGCTTGGTCGACAAATGGATGTCTCTGAACTTGGGGGAAATAAATTTAAGGTTGTTTCTAATGGTAAACTCCATGTGGTGGACTTGGACCATCGTATGTGCACATGTTGGGAGTTCCAAAACGAGTTAATTCCTTGCTCACACGCATGTGCTGCCATCAGGTCAGTCCACTTTTTGATCTTTGACTACAATTCTCTCGCCCATCCCATCTCTTGATTTTTGTTTGGTTTCACAGTTTTACGAAACGGTCGGTGATCAATTACGTGTCGCCTTATTACACGACCGGATGGTTGAGGGGAATGTGGGCCGCCGAGGTTATGCCTGTACAAGAGCCACAATACTGGAAACAACACGATGTCGTTCATCTACAACTGTGTACGGCTCCAGATAATCCAAGACAGGCCGGTCGACCTAAAAGTACCCGTATACCTTTTACGGGTGAACATTCTACTGGACGTCCTCGAAGGAGTGGGACATGCGGACGATGTGGAAGAGCTGGTCACAATAGGGCTACCTGTACGGAGTACATTCCCGAAAGTTCACACCCTATTTTGGATGAGCTTGAGGAGGATGATCCTATCAATAGTGGCCACGTACCTACGAGGAGGAAAAAAAAGACATGTTCATTGTGCGGTTCTGATTCACATACGAAGAGGAGGTGCCCTACGTATTTGGCGCGACCTTGAAACACAGTTGTATAAGTACATATGTATATGCTTACAAAAATTGGTTTTTACACTAGTGATCGAACCACTATGAATTTGACATAGTGGTTCGATCACTTTGGAAAATTTTGATTTTTTTCAATAGTGATCGAACCACTATGAATATGACATAGTGGTTCGATCACTTTGGAAAATTTTGGTTTTTTACACTAGTGATCGAACGACTATGTGAAACACATAGTGGTTCGATCACTTTGGAAATTTTTTGATTTTTACACTAGTGATCGAACCACTATGAATTTCACATAGTGGTTCGATCACTTTGGAATTTTTTGATTTTTTGAACCAGTGATCGAACCACTATGAATTTCACATAGTGGTTCGATCACTTTGTAAATTTTTGATTTTTTGAACTAGTGATCGAGCCACTCGAACCACCTAAATTATATTCAGTAATTCTATTAAATTAAGTATAAATTATTTTGCTTCGATTAACATATTATAGTGGTTCTCGTACTAATTAATCGAACCATAATTTATGAATTAGAAATTATAAAAATTACTAATTACAGTTGTCGGATAAAACAATTGTTAAATAACTATAAATAAAAGAGAATAAATAAAAAGAGCAAATAAAATTGTAATTACAGTATTTGGATAAAACAATTGTTAAATAAGTATAAATAAAATTGAATATATCATCAAGCCATCATTACTTAATGATTTTTCCATGACCGAGTCAAAATAGTGTAGAAAAGGTAACTTTGTTATATTTTGTGATAGAAAAGTACATTTCCTTATATACAATGTTAGAAAAGTCAAATCCTTAAAAAATATTGTGTAATTCGGCCCATTTGCTCTAATTTAGATTGATAGATACATAAATAAATGAGATAGAAATAGGGGTAAAGTTTGGACATACGTTTTTAAACTCTGGGTTTTGGTTTTTCGTTTTCATTTTTATTCTTCTATTCCACCGTTTGGAATAGTGTATTAATTAATTCTAAACAAATTTCTTCTTTTCTGTTTTTTTCCTGTCTCTCTCTCTCTCTCTCTAAAATACATTTTAGGGACGGGACAACCCATGTGAGAAATTCATTGATCAATAATCCCAAAATCCACTTGGCAGAAAATGCGATAAAAGCCATCCCCGGTATCGCTAATTCTGTGGCTGTAATTTTCACCGATGAGCACGGCCGCAGAACATTCGGGTCAGGACCCGTTTCGGGCCCTCAAGCCCATACCCAAGGAGAAAACCGGCGACATCATTACGACGTCGTTACGGACCGCCGTTGCCCTCATCCTATTCCTCTCTATCTCCCTCGCTCTCTACTCCTTCTTCCACGGCACCACCCGGGCCGACTTCTTCCGGTGGCCCGACAGCCCCGACCCTGCCGTCTACATGTCGCGGCTCAACGCCGACCAATCAGCCACCAACATCTCCCACATCGCCTTCGGCATCGGCGGCTCCACCGAGACCTGGGAGAAGCGGGCCGGCTACTCGGATCTGTGGTGGAAACCCAACGTCACACGCGGCTTCGTCTTCCTGGAGAAGCAACCCGACCCGAGGATCCGGTTCAAAATCGAGCACCGCATCTCCTCCGAGTGGCGGCGCTTCCGGGGGTCGGAGTCGGCGGTGAGGATCGCGCGGGTGGTGGTGGATTTGTTCCGCGCGGAGCAGGGGAACGTGAGGTGGTTCGTGATGGGGGACGACGACACCGTTTTCTTCCCTGAGAACGTGGTGGCTGTGCTGGGGAAGTACGACCACCGGCGGATGATGTACGTGGGAGGGAGCTCGGAGAGCGTGGAGCAGGACGTGATGCATGCGTACGACATGGCGTTTGGTGGCGGGGGGTTCGCGATCAGTTATCCATTAGCGGCTCAGCTCGTCACCGCCATGGACGGTTGCCTTAATCGCTACCACAATTTATACGGCTCAGATCAGAGGGTCTGGGCTTGTGTAGGGGAACTCGGTGTGGACCTCACCAGGGAACCAGGCTTCCATCAGGTTCGCCTTTTTCTCTTCTCTTTTCTCTTTTTCTTTTCTATTTTATGCTATGTTTCATTTATATACGATAAAATTGAGATTTTTGGAGGAAATATTAGATTTTAAGGACACTTAACTCCTAAAATAGGCATAACATTAATTGTCTTTTCTTTTATTCTTAAATCTTCTCTTTCCATATTTTAGCACTAGCTATCGATATTTTGGGTTTATCAAACTACACTCACCGACTCCTCACTATAGAGTTTATGTATCGAATCCTTGTTAAATTTAATTCGTCTTTGCCACCACGTAGTAATAAAATATAAAATAGTAGAAAACTATTATAAAAGAATCCAATCCTAGAATGAGGTTGTAAAGGAAACAAGATATTATGCTCACCTTTTCTTATGAAACATTTATATTATGAGCAAATGTGCCAAAATACACAATTTTTTTTAAGTAATTCACTTTTCTAACATTGGATATAAGAAAAGTACTTTTTTACACTAAAATATAAGAAAGTTGCCTTTTCTACACTATTTTGACTCGGTCTTGAGAAATCATTAAGTAATGATGACTTCATGATATATTAAATTTTATTTATTCTTATTTAACAATTGTTTTTTACAACAATTGTAATTACAATTTTATTTGCTCTTTTTATTTATATTTATACGTATTTAACAATTGTTTAATCCAATAACTCTAATTAGTAATTTATATAATTTATAAATTATGGTTCGATTAATTAGTATGAAAACCACTATAATATGTTATTCCAAGCACAATAATATTTTCTTAATTTAATAGAATTACTGATTATTATTTTTGGTGGTTCGAGTAGTTCGATCACTAGGGTAAAAAACCCTTTTTTCCAAAGTGATCGAACCATTATGTCAAATTCATAGTGGTTCGATCACTAGTGTAAAAAACCAAAATTTTAACAAAGTGATCGAACCACCAGGTAAAATGTAAAATTCATAGTGGTTCGATCACTAGTGAAAAAAACCAAAATTTTCCAAAGTGATCGAACCACTATGAATTTTACATAGTGGTTCGATCACTAGTGTAAAAAACCACTTTTTTACAAAGTGATCGAACCACTCCGAAAAATTCATAGTGGTTCGATCACTAGTGTAAAAAACCACTTTTTTACAAAGTGATCGAACCACTCCGAAAAATTCATAGTGGTTCGATCACTAGTGTAAAAAACAATTTTTTTCCAAAGTGATCGAACCACTTTGTCAAATTCATAGTGGTTCGATCACTAGTGTTAAAAATCACTTTTTTCCAAAGTGATCGAACCACTATGTAAAATTCACAGTGGTTCGATCACAATTGTAAAAAAAAAAAAATTCATAGTGGTTCGATCACTAGTGTAAAAAACCATCAAAGTGGTGATCGAACCACTATTATTAATTAAATAGTGGTTCGATCACCACCAAAATTTGTTTCACTATTATTAATTCGATCACCACTATTATTAATTAATCATTTTGGTGGTGATCGAACCACTAAAATTAATGGTTCGATCAAAGCAATAATTCCAGATTGTTTCTATTTGTGATGTAGAGACATGATCGAACCACTTTAACCAAAATTAATGGTTCGATCAAAGCAATAATTTCACAAAATTAATGGTTCGATCACATAATTAATAACTCCACTATGAGTGGTTCAATTATTTTTAATCAAACAAAATGAGTGGCTCGATTATATATACAATCACTTTGTATATGAGTGGTTCAATTATATTCAATTAATTAAAGTGGTTCGATCACCACTTTAAATGAGTGGTTCGATCACCACTTTAATTGTGTTTGATGAGTGGTTCGATCACCACTTTGATGAGTGGTTCGATCACCACTTTGATGGTTTTTTACACTAGTGATCGAACCACTATGAATTTGACATAGTGGTTTGATCACTTTGGAAAAAATTGGTTTTTTACACTAGTGATCGAACCACTATGAATTTGACATAGTGGTTCGATCACTTTGGAAAAATTTGGTTTTTTGCACTAGTGATCGAACCACTAATTTGACATAGTAGTTCGATCACTTTGGAAAAAATTAGTCATTAATTAGTGGTTCGATTAATTAGTGGTTCGATTAAATAAATTAATTACTGGTTCGATTAGTTCATTAAATTTTCTATTAGTGGTTCGATTGGTTTATTAGTCGTTCGATTAAATTTTCTATTACTCGTTCGCTTATTTAATTACTGGTTTTAATAAATTAAATTAATTAATTAGTGACATAGTAAATTATATAAATTAACTAGTGGTTCGATTTAAGACACTATTAATCATAGTTGTTCGATTATTCATTTAAATTTGGTTTAATACACTAATAATCGAACTTTATTTATCAATTTAATTACTTTTATCAATTCATATAATTTGTTGGATAAAACAATTGTTAAATAATAGTATAAATAAATTGAATATATCATCAAACCATCATTACTCAATGATTTCTTCATGACCGAGTCAAAATAGTGTAGAAAAGGTAACTTTCTTATATTTTGTGGTAAAAAAGTACTTTTGTTATATTCAATGTTAGAAAAGTAAATTTCTTAAAAAAATTTGTGTAATTTCGGCTGGACTCTCTTTATATTATTTGGTTATTCTTTATATATTGAAATAAAATTAAAAACATTCTAAAAACAGAATTGGAATTGACCGGCGGGTCAAAATAGCTTGTCTATAACCTTTTCCACACGCGACACGTGGCTTCGTATTTGTTGGTGGGTTTTGGTGCCGTCACATGGCTGTGACACAATTACTCACCTGGGCTTCTGCCACGTATTGACCCGCTTTTACTGGCCGGCTTTTTGGACTAACTTTCCTTGGCTGTTACCTTTTAATTTACTTTGATATGTTCATAAAAACAAACCTACCATGGGCCCACCCCCCACCATTGTGTTTCCAAAGTTTGGAGATTTCTAGGTGCCATATTCTTTTTCTTTTTAAATCATTGGGACAGGTGTTCAAATTCTATAACAAGTTACTAATGTTATAATCAAGAATTGAAAATCTATTATGTACAATGAAACATGGAAGATTAGACACGTGGTACGAGGCTTTATAGATTTTTATTAAGAAATAAGTATTGCTTCAAATAACATAGGAGTTCTCACAATTTAATATAGTTTCTCAAGCTGCTTAAAGTAATAAATGTAGGTTTATTTTTTCTAAACATGGTATACTTCATATTGACTCGTTGACCATACCAAACCCTAGTGGCGCCACCGTTTTGTTCACACTTACCATTTCTGTCCTTGCAAAATAAGTGTTTAGTTCATTGACTAAGATTCTTGTAAATTCGTTTTAAACATGATCATAGAGTAAAAGTAAAAGTAAGTTGAGTTAGAATAAATCAACAGGATCCTATAATTTTTAATACAGTCTCACCTAAGATTTTATATACACCAGAATTCATATCGATCAATAAAAGTGGGTCAACCCATCAGCATGGTTAATTCAGTCTAACATAAGACTACAAAGTTTCGTCTCACGTAAGACCCTATGTGAGATAGTCTTGTATAAGTTTTTGCGTAATTTTTTTTTAATTATTCCATCAACGTAAAACAAAGAGACAATAATTTGATATATGAATACCATATAAAATGGTAATCTTCAAGTTTAAGTGGGACATATTTTTGCCCATTAATCATAGTTAGTTGTGGCTTAAAGATCAGGGAAATTTTTGAGAGATGTCACTTTGGCATCTCCCATTTGCCGGAAAAAAAAAAAAGGGCAATTTTCTTTTAAAAATTTATATTGTCATCAATGGTTTGCTTGTACTCATTACACACACAATCATGTGTGCAGTCGTGTGTGGCCATGCATGACTATTATACCTGCAATCATTCATGTTTTTTTTCTAATTATATTAATGTTTGTGATTTTATTTTTTTGACTCAAATGCTATGTTGAGGTTAGACTTTTGTGAACTCTCCTACAGGTTAACTTAAGATACTAATAGTTAATGAGGTTGCTAGAAATAAAACAAAATAATTACTGGATTTGTTAAGTGGTTTGAAGAAACAATTTTGTCCTACTCTGTATTAAATGATGATTAATTCATGGTTCTTATATGAGGTTGTGATTCTTTGATCAGATTGATATCAGAGGTGATCCTTTTGGGCTGTTGGCAGCGCATCCGTTGGCGCCTCTCGTCTCTCTTCACCACCTCGACTATGTCAACTCCATGTTCCCTAACCGGACGCAGTTGGAGTCAGTGAGGGCGGTGATGAAAGCTTACGACGTCGACCCTCTTAGAACTCTCCAGCAATGCTTTTGCTACCACCACAAGCACAAATGGTCTGTTTCAGTTTCATGGGGTTATACTGTCCAAATATACCCGGTTTTGTTGTCAGCCAAGGAGTTGGAGACACCTTTACTCACATTCAAAACATGGAGGAGTTGGCAAGATGGGCCTTTCATATTCAATACACGGAATATGAGCCCTGATCCGTGTCAACAACCCCTCGTCTTTTATCTTGACTCCGTCGAGGAGCTTGGAAACAACGAGACCGTTACTACTTACAGAAAGAAAGCCGAGCCTGAGGAGCCAGTGAAGAAGTGTAACAGGGATTACGATCGCGCTTTGGCTATTCAAAACATCTTTGTATCCACGTCGAAAATGGATCCTCAAGACTGGCATCAGGTTTGTCCACGCCCTTTTCATTGCATTTCTAATTGATTCATCATTCACTGATAATGGAAATCTCATCATACTCCATAGGAACCACTCAATCATTCAAGTGAAAAAAAGAAAGTGTTGTTATCTTTTGAAAGTGTTCTTAGTCTTTTAGCTATCACTATAGTGCCTTGCTATTGGTTTCAAATGCAAATAGGTTTGAAAGGCCCTTTTGTTTAGGGTGGTTCTATAATACATCAGGTGTATTAACACATCGAACTCTCCACTTATTTTCAGCCTTCAGATCTAAGATCATTGAAATTCAAGATGAAATGATCTTCAATCTAATGACTGAAAATTGATGGAGAGTCTTGTTTAGTAATACATCTGGTATACAACAAAATGCATTTCATTGTTCATGCTCACTTTTTTTGGTTAGGATTGAAGATTTTGAGTAGCTAATGTTGGATTAATTTGGTGGTGAACAGATTCCAAGAAGACAATGTTGTGAGATTGATGGGAGTTTAGGGCATGAAAGCATGAGAATTAGGATTAGAAGGTGTAAGCATTCTGAGACTATAACTGTTTGAGGTGAGCTTTAATTTGCCTGCCTCTTTTAACCCATACCCCTCTTATTTGTAAATAATTCACACAGTATTGAGTAAATTACAAATATACAACCCCTATTTTTCCTCTTCCAATAAAAATATCAATAAATTATAGTGGGCTTTATTGGCTTTTCATTGTGCTTTTTCATTATCACCATTTATTTTTCTCCCTCATCCACAATTTTTGGGATATTCACAATATTTTATTTGTAAGATGGTATTTTAATGAATGTGATAGAATGTAGCTAATTTGATGGTTTTACAAGTAGAGTATAAAAAAGGGAAATGCATAAATATTCCCAAAAGGATGTGTATGTTTCAATTATTGACAAGACTTGATTTTATATATATATATATATATATATGGAATATTTTAGTTGTCTTGAATAAATGAAATAAGCTATTTTATCTATCTTCATGGAAGTCAAATTGCAAGTAAGTGATGTAAAATTGGACCATTTTTATATAACACAATTAAGATGAGGTGCTTATATAAATTAATATTATTTGGATATAAATACACTCATACGTTTGAACTCGTGTGTAATTTAATCTTAATCTTCTTCCTAAATATATTTTATTCAGTACGTACAATTTACAATGTTATATAAAAATTCATGTGAAATAATCTCACGAATAGTTTTCGCATGACAAATCTATTTTATCCATAAATTGACTCTCTTTTCATGGATTCTTATATAAATTGTTAAGTACGGTCATTAGTTAATCCACCTCATATAAAAAGATCAATAAAGGGTCTCATATAAGGCATATTTATACAACTGTTATAAAAATAAAAAGAAAAGCTTTATAGCACATGAAATGAAAATAATAAGAATTTATATTTAAATATGGGTCAAGTCTTTCTTCACCCTTTTTATTGGGTGAGAACTTTTTTCTAAACCTATTTTAGGGTTAAATTCACTGTTTATTTTCTCATTATGTCCTAGGATAACGTTTGATGTATTTTCAATTATACAAAGTGTGTATGTATATATGTAGATACACAATATACGTGTACAATATATGATTCTATTGTGTAGGAGTACACTATACAGACATTGTGTACACAATATAATTTTATTGTGTTCACTTATTGTACAAGAATATCATATACAATGACCCTATCATGTATACATATTTGATATGAATTTATTATATTAAAGATATAAGTGTGGAAGAGTAGGTCTTGTGTGAGACTGTCTCATTGATTTTTTTTTTGTGAGACGGGTCAACCCACAATCCACACTTAGCAATTCATCTGAAAATTTGTGAACATGAGTTCAATTAATTGGTAATAAGAATCCGTCTCACGGAAATTATCCGTGAAACCGTCTCACATGAATTTTTGTGAGTGTGGAAATACACTATACATATCTATCTTGTACTTATACATATATCGTGAACAATGACTCTATCATATATACGTACAAAACTATGTGTGAACTCATGTACACGATATTGTGTATACATATTTGACTTTGTTTTTAATACTTAGAGACTAGAGTGTGATTGGTATGATGGAATGAGGTGGGAATGGAATCAGCATTCCTATCTTCATTCCATTCCTTCGATTGGTGTATTTCTAGGATTGTGAATCATCATTCCCGAAGGAATCACTATTACCATGGATATAGGAATGAACATTCCTTCCTATCCCCATGGTATTATGTATTCCTGCTTACAAGGAGCGACTATTTTTTTTTTATTAATTTTGACAATTATTATTTTATTTTATTTTATAACAAATTACAAAATTAAATTATTATTCTATAAATAATATTTAGTAAGTTATAAATAATATAAAATAATAATTAATAACATAAAATTATAATAAAAGTATAGCAAGAGCAAAACAACAGAAAAATAATATTAATAAATACATAAATAATAAAAAAATAATTAATAAACATAAAAATATTAAAAAAAGATAATAAAATTATTTGTATTATATAATACATATAATTTTAGTTTTGCTATAAAATGTATATCTAAATATAAATATATACAATATTTGTAAATATATACAAATAAGATAATAGATACTAGAATATATAAATTATTGTGTATACAAAAACATATAAATAAATTGTAACTAAAATATATTTTATACAACATAAAATAAGAAACTTAGTTAAATAATATAAATCATATAAAATAAATTAATAAAGATTAGGTAAATATTAAATAATTTTACTACTTTAAGAAAATGTAAATTAATAAAATTAAAAAATATATATCAATATAATATACCTTAATATTGGTGTACTCATTAATTTTCTACATTTTTAAATTTAAAATACTCATAATATAAATTTAAGTGATATATTGAACAAGAATATTAAAATAAAATTATATTGAAAATTGGTTAGATAAATATTGATTAATAATTATACGGTTAACTTATAATTATCAATTATGAATTAAAATCATATAAATTATTTCATTTATAGCATGTTCCTTTGTGATACCAATCATAGGAATCAATAGTTTTATACCAATCCTTTCCTATCACCATTCCATTCTTAGGTCCATTCCATTCTCACCCAATTCCATTCCATCATACCAATCATATCGTTAGACTTTCTTTATGTACCAGATAAGCATTATGAGAGAGATTGCCTAACTGGGCTATTTCTGATTGGGCCATTTTAGAAACTTCACTCAGACTTGGGCTTTGAGTTCGAAAATAATGGGCTGAATAGAAAAAACGGTTATCTGGTTTCAACTTTCAAGAATCCAGATTTTAAGTACAAACATTGGTGCTTATTTTAGTACACAAATTAATGGATTATAATATGAGGAAATTTATATTATATTGAATTAATTATATATCATGTGTAACACGCTTTTTTATTTAAAAATTTAAGGGTGTTTTCACGGAATTTATAGATCATTTAAATATGATGTTAATATTAAAAAGTGTTTGATAAAGACTTTTTTTTAAATGTATTTCTTTATTTGAAAATATGCTCATGAGTCCAGGGCTTATAAAATATATATTTTTGGTTCCAAAAGTAAGAACACTTCATCTTATTAATGAACTTCGATATTACTTTTACAAATTACATGAAATTTGAGTATTTTAATTAGTTACAAAATTATCATTCCTAAATCATAAATTATATTAGTATGTCTTCAATTTTCGGTTAGACTCTACTATTTAGTGATCTCAAAACATTTCAAACCATTCTCACACCTCATTTGAACTTTAAAATGAATGTAAAAGTTTACGAAATGGTTAAATTTAGCGAAATGTTTAGTGAATGATCATATGTGTGTTTACAACTCACATCATTGTAGCTACTCAAAGAACATGTTGAAAAATGATCGCACTTGTTTTTATTTGATATGAAACTCTTAATCGAATTCAAGTAAAAATATGAATATCTATTCGGATTCAAATAAATCTCAAATTAATGTTGCATGCCCTATTGAAAACTTTGACCACATGTTGCCACATGTTTCATACAGGCCAAAGGAATAATCACTAGAGGACACATGTCACTCTATGCTTATTCTAATTTTTCATTCAACTTTTTAAATTTATATGTCTTTAATTAATAATTTAACTGTATTCATTCTTTTAATGATAATTGCTAGAAATTTGTAATCTATGAGTTCACCTAATTCCCTTAATGGTATGAGAGATATTCATTTTAATGTTTGCTAAATGTTAATGTTTAATTTAATTCAAATGGTTAGGGTAAATGTATATAGTAAAATGTAAATAAATAAAATCATTATAAGTTGCGAAAAAATTGAATCATGCATATAATGGATAAGAATATATATACATATATTTTTTAGGTAATGTGAGTATACAAATATAGTTTTGAGAAAAATAAACATTAGTAAATTCATGAAAAATTTTATTGATTGCTAAAGTTGAGAAAAAATTTATTGAAAAAATTCATGAAAAATAAAGTTTTGCTGAAAATATATGTTAATATTAATATACATATATTGAATATTAATAGAAAATGAGTTGTTAATTTATGTTAATCCAAATTAATATAAAAAGACTATATATATTGTATGTTATATATTTTAATTCTACTTTAATTTTAATTTAAAAATATTGTTATTACGTACAAATTGACGATACAAATATTTTTTAAGACATGTGAATATGAAAATAATTTTCGATAATTAACATTCTTGATATAACACGTGTATTCAATGCATTATTATTTTTTATTCAAAATATATTACATCTTTATATTAGCTTTTTGGCAAAAATTTGTGTGCTCCTAGGGTACGGATCTTAGATCTGTGCCCCCAACCAGACCCGGCGCGTTGACTTCCTCCACGCGCGCCCATGCGCCCCACGCGCGCTAGCAACTGTTTTGGTGCATGTGCGCCCGCGCACACCCGATTCCATTCAGTGATTGATATTATATACATATTCTTAAGGTAATACGTGTATACTCTTAAGGTATTATACATTTATCTTGAAGGTATTAAACTTAAAGTTTAAGGTATTACATATGCACCTCTGAGGTATTACATATTTACCTTTGAGGTGTTACATATCAACCTCTGAGGTATTACATATGCACATTTGGGGTATTATATATTTGAGTATAAGGTATTACATATTTTACTTTAAGGTATTACATATGCACCTTTGAGGTATTATATATTTGAGTACAAGGTATTACATATTCAGTTTTAAGGTATACCGCTCAAACTTTTAAATCTTTACAGTATTACATAAAATATGTTTTAGGTATTACATAAATATGTTTCAGGTATTACATTTTTATCTATATAGTATTATATATTTATACTTACATTTAAGGTATTTGATACTCAATTTTCAAGTATTACATAATTCTCTTTCAGGTATTAGATAAACTAGCAGTATACCCGCGCAATGCACGATTTATTATTTATTATTACAAATACAATTATTAATGATATAATAAATTTATTATATTAAAATATTACTCATGAGATCTTATTATTTTTTAAACTCATGAGATCTTATTATTTTGAGATTTTTAAAAAATTCGTATTTTTTAATGATGATGATGACGACGACGACAACAACAACGACGACAATAAAAAAAAATAGTTTTGTGTTTGTGTGCTTTAATTATAAGTGATTAATTATATTTGTTAATATATATGTTCTATTCATATTTTTGTTTTTTTATATCTTAGAATTATATTTAATAATTTGTAAATAATTTTCTACATTTTTTTTAGATGAATTTATTTTACAAACACGGTATTTATTCAAAAACTTAGTTTATATTTAAAAAATTTAGGTTTCAAATTCATTTTACATTTAAAATAATATTTTTTTTTATATTTTGAAACCATTTAAAAATATTTTTTCTTATAGTTATATCCAAGGATGAAAATATCGCGAAATATCGCGGATATATCGCGGATACGGATATTGCGATACGGATATTGGGTGTTAATGTTTTTTTTCCTGGGTATCGCGGATATTTCGCAAAATATCGCAAAATATCGATATCGATATCGATATCGGTTCAGTGTAGTATAAAATTGGATGGAAATTGGGAAATATCGCGGATATATCGCAAAATATCGCATGTATATCAAAATGAGCGATTTTGATTCACAAAATTGAACTATGTGATTTTTTTTTCCTTACTTTGTATTATGTATTGTGTTTGATATTGAAAGTAATATATTCTCCTCACATCAATCTTTCATTCACGGATATAGCCATATTTTGTGGCTTTTTTAAATTTCCATTCCTTTAACCAATTATTACTTCATTTACTTCCTTTTTTTTCTAATTTTTTTGCATGATATATTTCTCTCTCTCTCTCTCTATATATATATATATATATATATATATGTTGAAGGCAAGTGAACATTTTCTATCATACAATTTAAGGTTCAAGGTATGATATTCTCTCATATCAATAACTCTCTCCCAACATTTTTGATTAAATTAATTTCAATTATTTACTTTATAGATTATGACTATTTTAATGTATCTAATTTATTTATTTTTTTGGATATAGGGCATTGACATTGGAGATGAAATACTTGCACCACTATATATATCACTCAATTGTCATTTTGAAGAACTACGAATTGGTATGTAAATTTAATCTTTTTTTTTTTTTCATTTTAGTTGATAAAACTAGCATTTTATTGGTATATTGTAAATTGCTATGTTTAATTGTGCTAATTATGTATATGTTAGGTGAAGCATTTAGTTAACTTATAGAACTTTATTATAAGATCATAATTTTACAATTAATTATTTTATAGTGAAGCTAGCACGTAAAATGTAATGTTGTAATTGTGTATTTACAATTAATTGTTATAATTAGTTTTAGTAAAATTTAATAGTGCTAATTATGTATATGTTGGTATATTGTAAATTGCTATGTTTAATTGTTGGTATATTGTAAATTGATGTGTTTAATTGTGCTAATTATGTATATGTTAGGTGAAGTATTTAGTTAACTTATAGAACTTTATTATAAAATCATAATTTTACAATTAATTATTTTATAGTGAAGCTAGCACGTAAAATGTAATGTTGTAATTGTGTATTTACAATTAATTGTTATAATTAGTTTTAGTAAAATTTTAATAGTGCTAATTATGTATATGTTGGTATCAGTACTGCTTGGATCAAGATGACATTTCATCTACTATGTTTTAACCTCATAGGTCATCCTTTTGGTACTAGTGTATTGTATGATATAATTTTAGTAATTTTGTCTTGTATTATGTAATATATTATCATTTTTCATTCGAAAAACAGTATTTATAATGCTTATTATCTATATGTTAGTTTTAAATATATTATTTTAATGTGATTTTGAGTGGAATATATATGTAATGAAGTGTAAAAATAATCCCTAAAATTTCATATTAAATTTCCAAAATTTTAATAAGATTTCCGTTGTTTTTTCAAATTTTTTGCGATATCGATATGCGATATCGATATCGACATCGATATATCCGTAAAATCAAAGTTGCGATACGACATGCGATATCGATATTTTCATCCTTGGTTATATCTTACACAATTAGTATTACATATATGTTTGAATTTATTTTTAAATGTTATTTGTGGATTTTTTTAGATTAACCTCACAACATTATTAGATTATTATTAGTTTACTTTAAAATTTAATTATTATTTTTAATAATTTTATAATAGCTTTTAAACTATTAAACATTTTACATCCCTTCATAAAGTGAAATTTTGCATTTAGACCTATTTTTAATATTTATATATTAAAATTATAGAATTTTCAAATTTTTAAATTTTTGACAATGTTTAAATTTCATTATTTTCAGATTTTTTAATTATATCATTAAGACATAATCATATAATAATACCATCCAAAATAATTTCCTCTATTTCATGTTACCCCTATATTAAATTAAAAGACTACTTATTATATTTAAAATATACATGAAGCTTGTTCTATAAGATTTTCAAAAGTTTTTAAACTTTTTTTTCCCACAATTTTTCTATTGGTCAATGGCAAATCAGTAATTATGTCCAATTTTGCAATTGAGTGACAAATCAGTAAATATGTCAAACTTTTTCTATTTTAAATATAGTATAGATACCTTTAAGGTATTACATATGTGCTTTTATGGTATTATATAATATATCTCAATTTTCATTACCTTTCTCCTCGAAATATTTCTGCACATCATCTAGTGGTATGTTGGAAGCTAGATCTGTAGTCACAATTGGTAATTCTTTTATGTATCTTTCTATCACAAATGTTGAAGAATAATAAGAAAGTGTAAAGATGGAGATGGAAGAAGATGAAGAAGCTGCAGTGGAGATGGAAGAAGATGAATAAGCAGCAGCAATAGAGAAGAAACAATGGAGAGTCCACGACGTAAGAGAAGAAATATATGGAGAAAGAAGAAGCATATGGAGAATCGGTGCCCCATATGGAAACAGATGAAGAAGGAGAAGAATCTGATTACCTTAATCATTGAAACTACTCAAATACGAAAAATGGAACTACTCAAAAACTTGAAACTACTCAAATGATTAATGAGTACAAATAAGAAACTATTTAAATACAAACAATTGAACAAACACGCCATGTACATTATTGCTCTGACAAACACCTTTCATCCACTATCACTCGATGGCGTGACGGCAGAGACATGAAAAGGAGCCAGACAGAGTTGGGTTGGTGGAGCCACTGTCCTAGCGTCCCAGACAACGTTTCACGAGCCCTCGCCCCTCTTCGTCGACTCGTTCTCGTGGTGAAAGAATACGACTGTGTGTGCCAGTAGGAGAATATGCATTGTTTTCTTTCTGAGCAGAAGAGAGAGAAAGAGAAGGAGAATGAAGAAGTCGTAAAGAAGGAGCAGCGAAGAAACTGTGATGAAGAAGCAGTGAAGATTCTTCGGTGATGAAGAAGCAACGAAGAAGAAATGGGGAAGAAGCGGTGACGTTCTGTGCAGAAGAGAAGCATCGCCGTTTTGTGCAGAGGAAGAATGCAGATTAGGATACGCTGAGTGAGAAAAAAGAAAAAAAAAGAAAAAAATATAAATAGATAGGTGGGCCAGGCCGGGTCGAGTTGGGGGCACCCAAGTCCTTCTCTAGCTTTTTAATAATATTAATTTTAACAAATCCCGTGTGATACACAGGGTATATACTAGTATCATTAATACACAACATCTTAACAGTCATGATCAAATTGTGCACAATAGTATAAAGTTTGAGCTTGTATTATTAAACTTGAAGTACTTGGTTCATTAGCAATTATTAATTTCAGGCCTGTACATAAATGACACACTATCATATTAAATTAGTTTGGCTCGAGCTTGTTAAATATATAAGTTGTCGTTTGGGTTAGTTAAACATATAATAAAGAAGATCTCGAACTCATTAAATACTAGGGTTAAACTCAAAAATCAACCTAAACTATAATTTCCTTTTTCATTTTGCGCAACCTATATTTTTTATCCAATTGCAATTGCAACCTTAAAATTTTAGAATTTAACGACTGCAAACTAAATCACTTTTCCTACCATTTTTCCAACACATGATTTAATTTTTCCATTCTGCAATCCAAAATTTTTTTTATCTAATTTCAACCTCAGATTTATGATACATTTTGATATATTTCAAAATTTGAAGTTGCATTTATATAAAAAAAAATATAATTTAGATTGCAATTACATAAAAACAACAAAGTTTACATTGCTTAGTGAAAAAAATTAAACCATGTACATGTTACGTGACTCCACTTTACCGGAAAATTTGTAATTAGATAAATTTTGGAAGATTAATAGGTAGCAATCAAGAAAAAAAAAGGTTTTAAATTGAAAAAAAAAAAAAAGATTTGATTTCTTGTTTGGTCAGGTGTCCACTAATCGAACATGTCTGAGTAATTAAGTCAAAGTTCGAGGGGAGAGATTTAGTTATGGAAGAATAAGCACATGACATAAAGGTGGAATTAGATTGACAGATTAATAGCCTATGTGATGAGATTTTCAAGCCTAATAAATGCTTTTGGGAGTTGTTTTGCTTTATCATGTTGAGTAGAGATATATCTGCTAGCATAATAATCATCTGGTTAACTGAATCTGTTAATTCGATATTTGCGATTTCTCATATTGGATAGATCAAGTGATATCATGATCATGAGAATTAGATGAAAGCATATTCTAGAACTTGTCTTAGTTATCTGTTTGTCTCCATTGATTTTATTTGTTTCTATTTTAGTATGAAATCTTTGATATCTGATAGCCTAAATAAAATTAGGGTAATTGATTGTGCCTAAATAATAGTCTCCATGAGATTGACCTTCCTTACTGTACAATCTACACCATATGCTTGTGGGAGTAGCTAAAACATTAGTGAACATTGGATTTAGAGGGACCCACTCAATCGCATGGGCGCGTGCAGGCACATGAAACGCACGCATAACCACGTGTGGGGGACGAGTAATATTTTGACTGATTTGGTTAAAAAGATGCACAATAAATTTTTTGATTAGAAAAGAGGTTTCACTTTTATATAAGTTGAATATAAGGGCATCCATATTAGAACATTTTTAGCACGTCATTTTAACGTGGGACTCACATGTCAACACATTAATTAAAAACAATATGTACTTTTAAAAACACATCTCTACATCAATTTAACACAAATACAACTATTATATGTGGGCCCCACAATTCAATAATTCTTATTCTATTATTTTTATTTATATCAATTCAAATTAGTTATTTATTGGTTGCATTTTTTTAATAGTACAAAATTGTACATTGGATTTATTAATTATGACATTAATAATATTCAATCACATTAAAATATAAATTAATATTTTGGTGTATCTACAATTTCACTTGAGAAAGTGAAGTAATAGATTCCATTATTTTTGTTTTCTATTATTTATATAAATTCAAATTAACTAGACTATTGGATGAATTTATTTTCGTAATGCAAAATTTTAAATTTAATATATCAATAATTTTCATTATGCATTATTTTAAATTGAATTTATATTATGACATTAATAATTTTCAATTCATATTGAAATACAATTGATAAACAAATAATAATACATGTACATTTAATATTTTGTTTCTTTTTTTCTATTTCTTTTCTATGAAATAATTTCAAATTTGGATTAGAATATTATGTGGCTATGTATTTAATTAAAAGTTACAAAAATATTATTTGTGCATCTTAATTGAATATTATTTATGAAAATGAAAAATATTATTTATTCATCTCTTTTTGTTATTTAAGATATTATTTTCCAGAGAGAAGACACAAAAAATGAAAAAAGGAAAAGGAAAAAGGGGAAGGAAAAACAATTGTCAAGTAATAAGAACGTGGGCCTTGTGTTGGAATATGGGCAAGGGGGACAAGAATTGCATTCAAGCGTAAAGTCCCCTTTGGTTCGAAGGTTGGGTTTGGATTTGATTGTAATAATTTTGGGTTTTTTACTGTTTATGCAATATAATTAGATGTTTGGTGTGGAGGTTTTTGGGATGGCTTTAATTGTAATATATGTTTGGTATTAATGTTTATAAAGTGTATTGTTTATAAATTTATATTTGGTATATAGGTTGGGTTAAATATATTATGACAAATGACCAAAATACTCATATATAATTATAATAATGAAAAAGCAAAATAGTAAAGTTGACTCAAATTCTAGGGGTGACAACTCACCCCTCCATTCTCTCTCCTCCCCACATCTCACCCTCTCATCTCTCTCTTTCTTTCTGGGCTGGAATGGCCGAAGAATGGGAAAAACTCATTTCTTTCTCTCAAACCCCTTCTCCCATCCCTTTCTCTCGGTCTGGAGCGTCGCCGCTGGAGGGTCGCCACCGCGAGCAGGAGGCGAGCTACTGCCCTTCCTCTCTCACTTTCTCCTTTCCTACCCCTCTCGCAACCGTCGCGGCCGTGAGTACGAGGGTCTGTGGGTTGGTGCGCCACCGCATGTGGCGGCGCTATTCGAGCGATTAAGGGCGCCGCCGAGCGGCGACACTGAGGTGGTTGATGATGGTGGTTGTGGGCTGTGGATCGGAGTGGTTTTGAGTGTGGGGCTGTGTCGGGGGTAGGCTGTCGGTGAGGGATGTTGTCCTACAGTGGGACGCCGGTGCCGGATATGGTGGTGGTGGATGGGCAGCAGGTGGTGAATCGAGGTGGGGTGTATGTTTGGTCGGTGGATTTTTGCAGTACATACAAGGACACACATGTAGTTTATTAGACATTGGAGGGCATATGAGTCATTTCCTAATGTACAATAGGGGTGTCTTGGTAATTTCTTATGGGTACTGTTGGGGAGTATTTAAACCCACAAAAAATGGTGGGTTTATACTCAACCCATTAAAACACCCTAAATACAACCGGGCTAGCGAAAAACCAAGCTCAATACCAATGCACCAAACATCTATTTGAGCTGAGTAATAAACTTAACCCAGCCCAAACACACACCAAACACACCCAAAGAATACACACAATTTTACCTAATTAAACTTATCTACATCAATTAATACCTTCATGTTTTAATTAATAATCATGCAAGAATATCATTGTGGGTGCTCTAACGAGAATCCTCTTGTTAAATCGTTTTATGTCTTGTGATGTTTGATTTTGTTCGCAAAAGTTCTAATTATATACTCCCTCCGTCCTGGTCCAAGTTGTCTGCTTGGACCGGGCACGAAACCTAAGAAAATGCAGTTGACTAGGTTATTTTTGATTAAAAAAGTGTTTTTTTATACTTTTTGTTGTTGTTTTTTGACTTTTTGGTTATTTTTTGATTAAAAAAATGTTATTTCTTTGCCATTTTGGGGTTGGCAAGTTCGACTGGGACGGACGAAAATGGCAAGTAGGCAAGTTGGAGCGGGACGGAGGAAATATGTTATTTGTTTTTTCAATTTAGTACATCAACTTGGTTAACTAATTCATTTTGATTCAAATTTATCTTAAACATTGGAAATATATCCAGACATTATTATATGTCAACCAGATGAAGTTTCTAACTCTTACGCTTAACTTGCATAAATCTAAATTCAGGTCACCGACCGTAACACACAAAGTTTTTGTTTTTTTGATTTTAATTATGTGTTGACCTTTATATTAAAAAATTGTAGCTTTTAATTCTGGAAAAATAGGTCTAAAAAGTGTAGCTCTAAAAATGATGTACAAATATAATTACCTATATATAATTCTGGAACTCCATAATAACTTATTTTTAGAGCAATTTTTGGATCAAAATATATTTGTGTGATATTACTGATTCATTTAGGTGATGTTAGTTGCACTTTTATATATTATATAAATATAAGACTCTGTTGATATAAATGTCTAAATAATATCACATGTACAGAAGTACGAGATCTTTTTAAGTTTGTAAGTGATCATTTCATCAATATTATTTCAAACTATCAATAACTCAGAATTGATATTTAATTTTAACACTCTTGATCAATAATTAATATAACTTTTAAAGTCAATGTCGCAAAAAAAAAAAAATTTAATGCAAAATTGTGAATTAAGTTGTAGAAATTATGAGGTCCTTCTGTAGTACATCTGGTGTATTAATACATCAGACTCTCCATAATTTTCAGTCATTGGATCTGAGATCATAGTTGACCTTGATCTTAATGATCTCAGATCTGATGGCTGGAAATGAGTGAAGAGTCTGATATATTAAAACGTCTGATGCACTATAAAATTACCCTATAAATTGCAGAACTGTCATAGCTAGACTCCTAGTCACTGTCTCAAAAGTGATGATCAATAATGAATTAGCATGATTAAATGTTTAAAAATATTAAAATAAAGAGCTAAGGTACTACAAAATTAATACACCTAACAATATTATTCAGGACCTGGTTCATTCTACTTTTTTTTTTTAAGTTGGATCCAAAATACCATAATTTTAAAATTTTTGACCTAAAATAATGTCATAAAATTTATAATTTGTGCCCAAAATACCACATTTAACTAGTCAAAAATGTACCTTATTGTCAAAAAGCAAGTCAAAAGGTGAAAAAGTAGAGTTGGTGACAGTCATTATTGTGCATTGATTGGGCATAGTAAATGTCTTTCTTGGGGGCAGTAAAATTGACTTTATAGTCACGAAAATTCACCGAAAAACACCACATACGAAAATTTTGCTGAAATTTATCTCACGAAAAAACATTAAAAACACTTACGAAATTCGACATACGAAGATTCCTGAAATTTTCGTGAGGCCAAGTTTGGAGTGCACATACGAAAATTCCTGATATTGTGTGGATATTTCATTGAGTACGTGGAGGTTAGTAAACATTTTCGTATAGTGCCTAAACATTTTCGTGTAAGAAAGAACATTCAGAAAATTTGAGGTTGGACATCATTTTCATGTATGAGTTTACATTTTCGTGTAGTTCCTACACATTTTCGTGTAAGAAAGGACATTCAGGAATTCTGAGGAAGAACATCATTTTCGTGTAATGCTTTATGATTTTCGTGTAGTGTCTTAAAGATTTCGTGTAAGATGAAATTTAATGTTTTTTGCGTGGAAAAATATGATACACACTTTTTTCGTGTAAGATGAAAAATTCATGTTTTTTGGGTGGAAAATTCAATTTTTGTATGTGAAAATAAATTCGAGTTTCAAAATTGTACTTACCGATCGGTTTTTTGACGTAAATCTTCTTAATATTTTACTAAAGGTATTAAAATTTTCCAGCAAAATTTTGAGTAAAATGGAGAATTTTGGAGTAAAAGGGAGAAATTACTGATTGTGAAATGTGTTTCCATAAAATGGGAAGTGAATTTGAATTAAAGGTAAATAACAACTAACAAAAGAAAATCTACTTTATTACACACAACAAAAAAAAAAAGAATTTACTTTAGGGTACAAATAATATTTTGAAAGTACATTCTTTAGTCACATCATGTCATTGTTGTCATAGCACTAAAGGACAATTTGTGTTAGTTTGGTCACAAAATATAAGAAATGTGGTAATTTGATCAACTCTTATAATTTTATGGTATTTTGGACAAAAATTTAACAAAATGTGCTATAGTGGACCATTTTCTCTATTATTTATCCAATATATCATCTATCTTTTCTTGAGTGTAAATATAGACTATACATTTGAACTAAAGAGCAATATCTTTTTTTTATGGACATTCTTCTACTGCAAATATATTATGTGTTGAATTGAAATATTCTAAATAATTTGAAATTTTATTAATGAAATTAACTACGAAAATAATAAGAAACTTGAGAATTTATAAATTGATCTACATATTACAATAACTTGACAGTATGAAATTTCCCTAAAAGATTTCAAAATAGTATATAACTTTTTTGAAAAAAGATATTATACTTGAAATACAACATAATATTTTATTTTGAACTCCAAATATTTTTCTTTTATAAGCATAGAAACATGTGAGAAATAAGCTTAGTATAAAGTCCTAAGAACATAATTTATCAAAAATGAAATATATATTATTATCAAGACAAATATTATTTTTATGAGTGAGTCTTAAGTGAAACGGGTCAACCCACAATTCACAATTTATAATTCACATAAACATTAGTGAAAATGAGTTTGATTTGCGGTAAAATGATCCGTCTCATGAAAATTCTCTGTGATACGATCTCACGTAAGTTTTTGTATATTTTTAATATTTGAAAATATTGATTACGATAAAAAATGTTTCAATATAGATAATTAATTATTTAATAAAATATTAAAAATCACAATATAAGAAGGATGTAATTTCTTTTCTAATCAAAATAAAAGATCAAGAATGTAATTATATCTTGATATAAATGTTGATGGTATATTTAGATCTCTTCCCTAAAATAAAACGTAAAAATTCATGTGAGACTGTCTCATGTGTGACGGCACTCAGGCACGGTCGTATCCCAAGATACGATTGACCGTGCACTACAATCACGGTCATGTCCCAAGGACGATGTATATGTACGTCTTTTTCAACTATAAGTATGTATTTTTTTGCTATTAGTATATGATTTTTTTTTCTTCGGGCACGACCGTGCCTTGCGTAAAAAACCAATAGCAGCCTGTGGGGCACGGTCGTGTGTCAGGACACGGTCTATATAAGTATTTAGGATAAAATTAATTTTAGTCATAAGTTAGGGCATTTCCAGTTTTGGTGCATCAAGTTTAAACTTTCCAGTTTTAATCCTTTAAGTATCGATTTTTTTCTATTTTAATAATCCTTTCAAATGCCACATCAGATTTTCCGACGACCACATCATCATTTTTAGTTGTTTCGACCAAAAAAGACCAAAATTTCAAAAAAGTCAATAGTTAAAATATTAATATTGGAAAACTTAAATTTAATGCACCAAAACTCGAAACAACTTAACTTACAGGAGTAAAATTGATATTTCCCCGGATCTAAGTATTTGTTTTTTTATAAGTATGTACGTATTTTTATTTTATAAGTATGTTTCTTTTTCTCTAAATTTTAGTTCTGGATAAGACGGTACCCAAATGTCATCGCAGATAACATCGTCTCACAATAGATCAACTCAAAGTAAAATTAAATATTTGACCTAATTTGTAGAGACAGAATGTCGGAATTCTTGAAAAATAAAATAAAAAACCAAAACATAATCCAAAACGCTGGAATCCCTTCAAAACATTGTAGGGTGAACAACTTTTTCTGTTTCAGATGCTCCTTAATCAGTTTCACCCTTTTACATTCACATTAGATCTCCATCTCCATCCTCCATTGAGGAACAAAGAATGTACGGCAAAAACCCCAGAACGAAACTGATTTACCCCTTTCTCTCTCTACTAGCTAGCTAAATCAAAGTACTCTTTCGAACTGTTAAATAGTACAGTTCTTCTAGAGAGAGAGAGAGCAACGGAAATTAAACTGAAGAAATCTGAGAACAAAGTACTACCAACTCAGTCTGTGAAGGTACTTTTGCCCTATTTCTCTCCATATATATCTTTCTGCTCAGAATTTGGAAAGTTTGGTACTTTGAGTAAATTGGGGTTTTTTTTTTTTTTTCTTCTCGAAAGCGTTATTTTGGGCAAGTTTTCTTTTCTTAGATCCCTAGAGTCTGCTCCTCTCTCCTCCCTCTCTCTCTCTCTAGAAAATAGATAGAGTAGCAGTAGCTTATAGATCAGGTTCTATTGTGTTTAATTAGGTATAGTGAAGTTGGGTTTTGAGCTCAAAGTGATAACGTTTTTAGGAGTTTATAATCTTTCTTTAGATCTCATTCATCTTCAACTAGATTCTATAGCAGTCTCAATTATGAAATTATGGCCCTTTGCTATTTCCCCGAATTGAGCTAGCTGCAGGTTGGTGCATTCAAGAACACAATTTGGTTCTTTAAAGAGAGAGAAACTAGAGAGAGAAACAAGAAGGGTCTAGAGAGTCGTTTGTATTATTTTCTTGAAAGGTGAGAATAAAATTTAATTGTTAAAGGGATGGGCAGTAGATGGTGGGTAGAAATGGCGAACCCAATTCACTCCGATGAAGATGCTACGATGAACAATACGTCTAACACCACCGGAGATCATAACCCTAGTCAGAACCCAGACGACGGCGACAATCAAGAAATCGATGGAGAGCCGCCGTCGTCCAGCTCCGGCCGCCGCCCACGGGGGCGGCCTCCGGGCTCGAAGAACAGACCCAGAGCCCCAGTCGTAGTCACCAAAGACAGCCCCAATACTCTGCGCAGCCATGTCCTGGAAATCTGCGACGGCGGCGACGTCTCCGAATGCATCGCCTCCTTCGTGCGGCGGCGCGGCTGCGGCATCTCCGTCCTGAGCGGCAGCGGAGCCGTAACAGACGTTGCCCTCCATCAACCGGCGGCTCCTGACGGCGTCATAACTCTCCAAGGAAGATTCGAGATATTATCCCTATCCGGGACATTCTTGCCTGAGCCATCGCCGCCGGGGACCACCAGGCTTACGGTGTACTTGTCCGGGGGCCAGGGGCAGGTTGTCGGCGGCGCGGTGGTGGGCGCATTGACGGCGTCGGGGCCGGTGGTGGTCATCGCAGCGATGTTTACGAATGCAATATATGAGAGATTGCCGATTGAAGATGAGGATGAAGAAATGTCGTTGCAGCAAACCTCAGGATCTCGTAGCCATGGTTTCGGAGATGATCGGAGAAAGGCATCGGCGCCGGAGTTTAATCTGCCGGCTAATTTTCAGATTCCAAACGACGTAGTTTGGGCTCCTCAGCCATGCCCTCCTCCTTATTGATCGGAGGAGAAGAAAGTTAGTAAGAATAGGAATGTTGAAGAAGCAAGGTTAGCTAGCTTAGCTTTAAATGTTCACGCTTGATACCAATGTCCATTTTTATTTATTTTTATTTTTTGGAATAATGTTTTATCTTGCATTTTAATTATTATTAGTATTTGTTTTCCTTGAAATTTCAAAATTATGCACAAATACTCATATGCAACCGTCTCACATGCGACGGCACTCGCGCACGGTCGATCGTGTCCCAGGACACGACCGTGTGCGAGTGTAGTGTATAAGTATGTCTTTTTCAATAATAAGTATGTGATTTTTCACTATAAGTATGTGATTACAGACTGTGCCTCGCGTGAGCAATCTGTGGTGTACGGTCAGGTCTCAAGACACGGTCGAGATAAGTATGTGATTTTTGTCTATAAGTATGTCTTTTAGTGCTATAAGTATGTGTTTCGGTGCACGGTCGACCGTGTCTTGGGATACGACCATGTCCCAACACACGACCATGTGCCAGTGTTGTCGCACATGAGACGGTCTCACAGGAGTCCAGCTCAAATAATTTTATGTACTTGGCGTGGTACATTTTATCTGGATCGATCTGGATTTCCATTTTTTTTTTCTTTTATCCTTTTTGCTTTTGGTGTTGATTTTTATGCTCTATGAATGTGGTATTTATATTATATTAGTATATGATTTTTATACAAAGTATGCTGAACTTTAAACAATACTTTTATCGTAAAAATAGAAGAATTTCATCATAATTTGTACATATTTTTTTTTGATATTACGCATACGTTTATGTAGTTTTACATATACATGTATACAACTAATATCACATAAAAATATGTTGATCAACAAATGTTCTGAAATTATTATTTTTGTTCCACAATTACAAAAATATAATGATATTTGTAAATACAAATCATGCAAATATAACGTAAATATGGAATATGAATCAAAAATAAAAATTAAAAAATGCGTGGGATTGTGTTAGATACAATTGGATTTTTTTGTTACATTTAATTTATATCATACTAAAGTTTATTATATACTTCCATTACAATAAAAAAGAATATTTGTAGTAAGATTTTTTGCGCAACAAATTGACGTACAAAAATGATAATATAAATAAATTGACAATACATTATCACAAAAGATAATAAATTTTTTTTTTGAGTTACTCTCCAGTACACCAGTTGCACGGATCTCACAGGACAGCGTGCGGGCTGGCGTGGGCCGGCCCAGCCCGCGTCTTTTACTTTTTCACGTGTTTTGGTCGTTACCTTCATATTATGTTAGTGTTACCTTCGTGTTATGTTAGCGTGACCTCATTTTCAGATTTCATATATTTAATTTAAAATCATTGAACTAAAATAACACGAAGGTAACATTAAAATAACACGAATGTAACACTAATATAATATGAAGGTAACACTAACATAATATGTAGGAACACTAACATAACATAAAGGTATGACTGTTTGAAGCGAATCTTGGTGGGTTGAGCGAACCCACCAAGCGTGTGGGAGCGCATTGGGGTGCGTGAAGACGCGCGTGACACTAATGTATTAGCATCAACATACGTCATTGTAAGAAAAAGGCAAAATATTTTGTGCACCCGGGTCGACCTGCCCCACGCGCCTCTCACACGCATTTATTGCAAAAAAAAACTGTTTACGAAACTTTTAATAATAACTTAATGATATTTGCAACAATTATCAATGTTTTTACAATAACATTTATTATCGCATATGGGAGTATTTCTTATGGTTTTCGTATATATACACATACATATAGTCTATTGTGTTTAATTTGTATAATATATATCACAAAGAAAATCAAAGATAAAATAGATGATTAACGGGAGTGTTACATATGGGATGAGTCCCTTAAATGTCTTTTTTATATGCGTTCCGTGTAATACATGAGGGCATCTCCAAGGGACTACTTAAATCATTACTCAAACCCAAATTTATAAAAATAGTTGCCCCAATGACAACTCAAATTGAACCTCAAATTTGAGTATTTGAATAGTAAGTGGCAAATTTGCCACTTACTATTCACTACTCAAACTTTTTTTTTTTTCATTTATTTTATTTATTTACAATTTATTTTTTAATCTATTATATTTTAGGTATTGATTTTAATACTTGATATTTGGTATTTGATACATTTTATAATTTATATATCTATAAGTATTGCATTATATTGTAGATTATATAATTTAATAAATATAAACATGAATTATAATTAATAGAAATACGATAAGATATCATACAATGTTTAAATCGTAGTGGTTCTCCAACCATCATTCTTGAAGCTGTTGCGGATTACGATCTTTGGATATGGCATGCATATTTTGGTATGCCGGGATCCAATAATGATATCAATGTGTTGGAGAGGTCTAATCTTTTTTCAGATCTTACTAGAGGTATTGCTCCTCGTGCGCATTATGTTATCCAAGGAGAAGAATACAACATGGGTTATTATCTAGCAGATGGGATATACCCTAAATGGTCGACTCTCGTTCAGACTATTCGTGATCCACATGGTCCAAAGAAAAGATATTTTGCAACCATGCAAGAAGCTTGTAGAAAAGATGTGGAACGTGCATTTGGAGTTCTTCAGAGTCGATTTACAATTGTAGCAAATCCTGCTCGGTTTTGGAAGACAAATGACTTGCAAGACATAATGGCTGCATGCATTATAATGCATAATATGATAATCGAGGATGAACGGGATCTCAGTGCTCCGATTGTAGAAACGAGAGACGTGACAACTCCAGAGGTAGAAATGATAAATCACGAAAATCCTACATTTCAAGATTTTCTTCATCGGCATAGAAAAATTAGAGATGCAGAGGCTCATTACAAACTTCGAAATGCATTGATCGAACATCTTTGGGAAAAATGGTCTAATTCGGAATGTTAGTTATAATTTGTGCCATTATGTTATTTATTTACATTGTGTTGTATGACTAGATTATTTTCTTTACTATATTAATATGTATTTGTGATGAATTTTATAATATATTTTTGGTATTTTAATAAGATTTATAGTTCATAAATATTTTTTTATAATTGAAACCAATTAAGTTAATTTTTGTATGAACTAAAATAAATAAATATTTGATATTAAATAAAATTTGAAAAATAAAAATTAAGAATATTGTAAGAGAATATTCCAATTTGAGTTTAAATGGTTGGAGACAGTGGCAAATTTGGTGGCAAATTTGGTGGCAAAATCAAGATATGAGTTTGAATTTGAGTAAAATGGTTGGAGATGGTCTGAGTTTGCAAAAAATATAGTTAAATTAGATAATTTTAAATTTATTTATATATTAAAAGAATTGTGATTGTGTTACACCTATCATCAATTTTAATATCAATCATAGTATTTGATTATAAGTGTTGCATTCGTAAGGAATACAAATATATCTAAATACTATATATGTTGTTATTTCTATATATCATTCAATTGATATTCCACCAATATTTTAACCTTTTTTTCACATATTAAATATTATATAGATCCTTACATTCTCATTTCAATTATATTATAAATAGCTCAAATCAAAAAATTTCAACAGTTTCTATGATTTACTTCAAAATGTATTTTTGTTTCATTTATTAAGTTTGTAAGGAACTATATATAGATTTTGATGAAGACCAATGTGTAATAAATAGAGTCTAGGATCCTATGTATTTAGATTCAGTTGTAATTGCTTAGTCTAGGATCAGGAGGCTTGAAGATCAAGATCAAAAGCTTGAAGCAGATGGATGAAGACCTTGCTGCTTAAAAGAATCAAAATTGACTAAGTATAGGTCACTGCAGCAGGATACTGGAAGGACGCTAGGAGGATGATGCGATAGGATGCTACTCGAACAAAATGGAAAAATCGGCTAAGTATAGAAGAAATCAGCAACCTTTTTGGAAGATCACTACTAGGCAGTAAGCTAGCCGAATAAGACAAAGTAACAACAACAACCATCTTTTGAATCAGTTACCTCAAAGTGAGCACACTGAATTTATGTTATAAACATTCACAAACAAACCAATCAGAATGAGCTACGAGGAAAAACATAAAGGACAATAGGACGATGCTCAGACTGATATGGGGATGCAGCTGCAGAGGTGTACAACCGTAACAGAATCTGTACAAGTCAATTATAAGAAACCACATCGCCTCAAGCACGCTGCAGAGGAGGAAGCTCTCTTCAACGGGCAAAATTCTCACACCTATAAATAGAAGAAGATCAGGACTTGAAAACTACTTGAAACCTGAAACTCGCACATACTAGCAATCAAGCAATCTTTCAACATCTCTCATATCTTATTGTTTCAAGTCCAATCTAAATAATAGCAAACATACTCTGTTAAGAAGCATATTGCTCAAAGCTTGCTGTCACCCTTTATTGAAAAAAACTCTTTTCTATTCTTTTAGACTGTAGTCACTTGATCGGAGGCTGTTCCTGATCAAGTGTTTTCGCGTTAGATAGTAAAGCAAGTGCTCTGTGTGGGCATTGATAAGTTGGTCATGTGCAGTGACCCTGTGTGGCATAGACTGACAGTTCTTGTTAGGTTTAGTTTGTTGAAGCAGTGTCTTTGTGATCCAAACTATTACTTAACAAAGTTTCTCCTTGAAAAGGAGTAGAGAGGACGTAGAGAGATTACTCCACCCTCGAACCTCTATATATCGCTTTGCTTAAGCTTGTTTTATCGCTTAGCTCTTTGTCTATTCTATCTTTGCTTAATCTGTTATATCTTTGGTATTTTTTGTCATAGCATCCTGTTGAAAAGGTTTTTCAGAAAACACATTGTTTTAAAGTTTATTTCCGTTGTGCATACAAACTCTATTTTCACTAAGTCTCAAGGGAACTGCTCAAGCAGTAACCTACTTGTAGGAGAAAGCTCAGTAGTTACCTGCCTTCTGTGACTTAGACATTCGTTTGAAGAAAAGTTTGAAAATTTTGAGTAAGCTTATTCACCCCAAGCCTATTGCCACTTGAGACCAACAAAGTTATTTTTAAATATACACACTTGTAGTTGAGTTATTTTTTCTTTAATTTTTTAATTAAAATATACTAAAAGTATATAATGAATTTGGAGGAAGATTTGGAGGAAGATTGTGTTTATGTCACATGTCACACATATATAAGATATAAAAATACTAAAATGCACACGACGGGTAACATGTTTATCGCTGACATGTAATGATCTCATCCCTCGTATATGAAAAGTGAAATTAATTATTATGATGCATATATAACACGTTAACAGTAGCCACATATTAATATGCATAAGGTGAGTAGGGCAGCAAGACTCAAAGATAAACACATATACTTGTATACATATAGTTTCTATTGCTAATTAATTAGTGTAAGGGTGGGAAATTATTTATATACTGAGCATTTTCGGGTGAAAGTAATTTGTTATTCTATTCATATTTTAGAATTTTGCATATAAATTGTTAAATATGATTCATATTAATTTAAATATTCAATAATAGGTAAATTTCCAATAATCATCTCTATATATTGTATTATTTAATTGAAAAATAAGTAAATGAAGAAAACATGAAATGAATATGAACAAATGTTTCTGAAAATTCTATAATTAACTACATTTGTTTTCATAAAACAAGCGGCTAAAACAACTTTTATTTTGATATAAATGACTTATAATATATCATGTATACATGTGTCAATCATCAAATTGAGGAATACAAGATAGGGTTGACGGACTCTGAACCATGTGTGATAATTTGATGAATACATAATTGCTTCTGTTTTTTCTCTTCCTATACTTACATTAATTTACTTTTTATTTTGTCAAATAGGTCGTGTGGTTAAACAGTTCAGGTTTCTATTCACTTTTTTTGTCTCTTATTACACGTAGTTTCGATAGTGTTATATGAGTGGACTAGGGTATGAAAAAGTAGGACAAAGATCTCATTTGATGGTTACCACTTCTCTAGGCCAAGATATATCCTTTGCTTATTTTTTCAACAAAATAATGCTTATAGCATAAGTCCACAATCCATATATACTCAACCGTTCATAGGTGAAATATTTTGTAGAATTAAGTTCGATTTATACGTAAAAGTAATTTATCTCACGAGATTAATTATTATCTTTAAAATACAGTTTCACATGAATTTTTGTGATACTTTTATAACCATGTTTATTCTGAACTCTATCCTTGTGGATTTAGAATTGGCTTCATTCATATTTATGATGAACCTTGAATCAACTTGAACCCTAAGCCCTCACATACATTAAATAGAGAAGAGGCACAATTGCGTCAATTTTCAATAAATTATTTAGCCTATATTATATTATATATATATATATTTATAAATTTAATTTAAATATATGCAGTACTTATATGCTTCTTCCGTCTCAAAAAGAAATTATCATTTCAGAAATTTTATACATAGATTAAGAAAATTAATAAAATTAAAATTTCATTTACTCTTATTTATATAAAATAAATTTCCAATAATCACTAAGTATGTCATTTAACTGGAGAGCAATTTTTGGTAGAATAAAACAATGAGCAAACAACAAGGCAGATATAAATCCAGACAAGCTAAAATCGTAGATGAACATAGTTAAAGAGTACAGAGAGACGGTCTCACACAAGAGAGAGTCGTAATGAGAAATGTGCTGGAAACGAGAAATTCCCATAAACTGTAATCCTAAAAACACCACCTAATTTCATATCCAACACTAATTATAGCTTCATTTTTCACTTCCAATTGCAATCCAATTCATATTGATTCAACAACGAATTCACTTAAATAAAATGAACCGACAAAGAAAATCAACACCCTTTCATCCATTGAAGAGCACTCTCCCAAATAGCCAAACATTAATCCTCTCAAACAAAAAAAGACTACTATGGATCACAAACAGACTTCCCATAAAATCTATTATTCCCACTTTCAACTAGACTTAATATTCAGTACAAACAGAAGGGTGAGTGGCCCAAAATAGCTCAATCACTATAATAAGGGATAAAAATGGGCACTACTAAGTTAAAATCTCAAAAATAGTCATTGATTGACATAAAGTAAAGTTGAAGTCAATATGACATGACAGTAAATTGGTAGAAATTGCAGCGAATCTTGACAGTAAAATGGCAGGAATGTTGTTTGACTAAAATGTAGCAACAATATGCATGATTTTCGTATATCTCTCATTTCAATTGGCTTGAAACAATTTCCTCTCTTCCGTTTGAATTTGTACACGAAGAGTATGTTGTTTAAGGTCAAAATTAGGGTTGCATGTAGTCTTATCTTCATGGGACACGAAAATACCAAAAATTAGGGTTGCATGTAGTGTTATCTTCATGGGACACGAAAATACCAAAAAATAGGGGTTCAATTGTACATAAAAATGTAGATTGTATGGTTACACGAAAGTTGAGGGTTACACGAAAATGTTGAGTAACCCTATTTTTTTAGGGTTATTCGAAAATTATCATAATTATCAAATAATTTTCGAATAACCCTAAAAAAATAGTGTTATTCGAAAATTATCATAATTATCAAATAATTTTCGAATAACCCTATTTTTTAGGGTTATTCGAATTTTATCAAATTAATTTTCAAATAACCCTAAAAAAATAGGGTTATTCGAAAATTATCACCCTAATTTTCGAATAACCCTATTTTTAGGGTTATTTGAAAATTATCATAATTATCAAATAATTTTCGAATATATAACACCCCAAAGTAAAAAACATAGATTTTAGGTATACATGTACATTAAGTATAAAAAAAAAAAAAAAGGAGCCCAAAGTATTGTTATTTTCGGCCCAATTCCAATACTACCTATGCCCAAAACTTGAGCCCATTTTTTTTAACCGAAGGATGATTGTTTGCAAGCCCAAATCTTTTGGCCCAAATGTAAGTCTGTTATTTTTATTTCTGGCCCAATTGAAATTTAGTGTGAGCACATACATGAGCCCATGTGTTTAAGCCCATAAGTTTGGGGAAAGAATCCTTGTCACCCTCTCAACTTTGGAGACAAACACGTGTGTCTTCCTTGCTCCATCTGTAAAATGAGTTGGGGATAACACCTCTTTCTCACATTTCTTCATTCTCCTTTGATTAAGCTTTGGCAGAGACTTTTGAGTATAGCAAGGGAATTTTTGGGTGTTGCAAAGGGTAAAACATTTAATTTGTTTCTCTTTGATGTATTCCTTAATGTATTGCTGCAAATTTACACTATAATTGTATCTATATATATATATATATCAAGCCATCTCTCTCTCTCTCTCTCTCTCGCTATCTCTCGCTCTTTACTGCTGGGGTTGGTGCCGTCATGGGCGGCGGCGCCGCGCGTGGATAGGGAGTGCAGCGCCGCCGGCGACGGCGCTGCTGTGTGCGTGTGTGCTGTGTGTGATGGGTGTGTGTTGAATGTGTGTGCTGCTGTTGGTGTCGGATGAACGGGGGAGACGCCGCCGTGTCGGGCGGCGCTGTATCGGGTGCGGGTGTGGTAAGGGAGTGGTCGTCGACGATGAGCTCATTGCCGGCAGGGTCTCGACGGCGTGAAAAGGGGCTGTGTGGCAGGTTGGAGGGGAGAGGGGTGTGTGAGTCGTGTTGTGTGTGCGTGCGTGAGTGGCGCCGCCGTGTGCTGCGGCGCCGTGCAGTGGCGGGGTGTGAGCGCTGCTGCCGGCGGCGGCCGTGCAGGGGGGGAAACGACGACGGGACTGGGGGAAAGGGGGCAGAGGCTAACTTATGGAAATTTGATTGAGTCCAGGGACTAGTTTGCAAATTCTTAATTTTGCATATTTACTAGTCAGTCCTTTACCTTTTGCCTTATTGCATTTCAGTCCCTGCATTAATTAGGGATTAAATTTCAGCCCCTGTGATTTAATTAAATTACAGATTGACCCCCAGAATTTATAGAAATAGCATGTGGACCCCCCAGATTTTACAGAAATGACAATTTGACCTCAGAACATGCTGAAATTATAAAATGAAACCTATACCTTGCTAGATATTATTTTATGACTCCAAACATATATATTTTATGTGTTTTATGTCCTACGATATTAGGAAAAGCTAGAACGACATCCAAAATGATACGAAAAACGCGACGAACCACCGTTAGGCAAGGAAAACCCTAGTACGAGACTATGATCGTATAAATCCTAGATTCGATTAAACTCTAAACCTAGGATCACGAATTGTTGTTCCATTCGAGGGTTTATTCTACTAGTTATTCCGAACATATACAGTTAAATTAGACGGTAAATCGAATTTCTACGCTATGTAGGGTTCCAGACGAAGGACAAGAATAAGGAAGGAAGAGGACTACGAGCTTTTGACAGGGTTGAGTATTATCCGAGGTGGGGGTAAAATCTTATCAAACAAATGCATTTTTAATTATACAATTTATTATATGAATTTATATGCACTATGTGACTTTAAATTCGATATTCATGTGAAGTTTATTTCAGGTTGAACGTCATTACTATATGATTGATTTTTGAGTAAATTATATGTTTTCGAAAAGTTAACGATTTCAAGGAATACAAATGCAATTGATTTCATATGACGAAAAGTCGGGATAATACCCGTACCAGAGGGGTTTCTTTATAAACCAATACATGGCAAAGGATTTACTTGTCTATTTGTATTGTTATGAATTATATGAACTTACGTGAACATGAATAACGTGTACTATGTGTTATGTGAGAAACATTATGTGAAACACTTAACTGCGCATGCGCTTTCTACGCCAAGTAGGGTATTTTTCGGAAACCTATCTATAAGGGTATTCTTCGGAAACCCAGCAACAGGGGTATTCTTCGGAAACCCAGCAACAGGGGTGTAAAAACCCATAGGGTCGGCTTGGGGCCCGGATAGATTTCTTCGGATATCTGTCCAAGATGGATTGTAAGGGACTACTCGGGAGTCCGCAATGTGTACTATGTATAAGTATGTTAAGATTATGATAAAACGTGTTCCTCCTTCCACAGTACAGGTCGACCCACTGAGTGTACTTTTGGCACTCACCCCTTATATGTTTTTATTTTACAGAAAACCATGAATGAAGGAGGGACGAGCTGATTTGTCTGACACTTTTGCATGTATAATTATGTATTTATTTTTGTCGGTTTTTTTTTTCAGAACCCTGATTTTGGTACTCTGTATTAAGGATCCTTTTACGTTTGAACCAATCATACTTTTCGGTTGTACATGTTGTATTTTTCTAAGTATGAGAGTTATCATTTCAGATTTTGTTCACCGTCTGTTTTCCGATGATTTAATCTTTTGACTGGACGCACTGTTTATAAGTTATGCTTCCGCTATATAAGTCATATTTCCATATACGAAAATGGGGCGTGACAGAATAACCCTATTTTTTTAGGGTTATTCGAATTTTATCAAATTAATTTTGGAATAACCCTAAAAAAGTAGGGTTATTCGAAAATTAGGGTGCTAATTTTCGAATAACCCTACTTTTTTAGGATTATTCCAAAATTAATTTGATAAAATTCGAATAACCCTAAATTTAAAACATGTGCTTATTCGAAAATTAATCATGTGAAAATTCGAATAAGCACACACATTCACACACATTCGAATAAGCACACACATTCACACAATTTTCGAATAAGCACACACACACACACACACAAAATTTTCGAATAAATACACACAATTCGAATAAACACACACTTTGGTGTTTTCGTGTTAAATTTAATACATGCAAAAGCTATACTATAAATTATGCCAGAAAAAAATGAAAAAGTTGGATGTGGATTTTTGTAATTTTTAAATGTCACGAATAATTCATCTGGGAGCACTTTAATATGCTACACGAGAATACCCAAAATAGTGTGGCATGTTAAATATGCTACACGAATAATTTAATAAGCACATGTTATTCGAAAATTGATTTTAGTGTGGCATTGAAAATTGATTTTAAAAACCCTTATTCAAAAATTATGTGCTTATTCGAAAATTAAATCGTGCTTATTCGAAAATTGATTTTAAAACATGTGCTTATTCGAAAATTAAATCATATGCTTATTCAAAAATTGATTTAAGTGTGGCATTGAAAATTGATTTTAAAAACCCACATGTGTTATTCGAAAAATGATTTAAGTGTTATTCGAAAATTGATTTGAAAACTTCACATTTTCGTGTAACCCTACACAACATTTTCGTGTAACCCTAATCATTTTCATGTAGCCCTTCAACACATTTTCGTGTAACCCTATGTCAACATTTTTCTGTACAATTGAACCCTTAATTTTTGGTGTTTTCGTGTTAACTTTAATACATGCAAAAGCTATACTATAAATTATGCCAGAAAAAAAAAATGAAAAAGTTGGATGTGGATTTTTGTAATTTTTAAAGTGAAACATATTGACTTCACTTTATTAAAATATTAATAACACCATAAGTCACTCTTATTAAATAAACATAAATAATGTACAACTTGTCAGCTTTAACGTACAACTTTGCAACCTTCACAAGCAACATCACACATTTTCGTGTAACCCCTAAAATTAGGGGTTACACGAAAATTACCCAGGGTTACACGAAAATGTGAACTTTTAAATTATGGAATTTACAAAAACACAAAAATTTAGGGGCAACAAGAAAAACATCACACATTTTCGTGTAACCCCTAAATTTGTGGGTTACACGAAAATTTAGCTAAGTTGTAGGGAATTTTATAGAATTTTCGTATTTTCATTATATAAATTCCATGCATTTTTCAGCATCTTCTAAAATCATAAAAATACGAATTTCACCAAGCCTACCTTAACATATTTTCAATTTACATGTAACATATACTATAAACTATAACAAAGCTTGCACGAAAATTGAAATACGAAAACTAACCGTTAAGGTATTCAAAGAAAACAAAAGCTCGTGTAGATTTGCCTAGGATGTAAGGTGAGAATTAATAAGTTACATACGCATTGCAAATGTAAGTTATGTTTACCACCTATTTATTCAAAATTTGATTCTTCCTGTGCACATGTGATACTACTATTTTTTTTCAAAAGTGCACTCTATATGCATTTGCATTAAGAACACTTTACATCACATCAAATAATGTTTGTCATTTATAAACTACACGAAAAATTAATATCAATTAGTTTTTACACATTTTGATAAGTGAAAATACATGCAAAAGCTAGTATAAATTATTCCACAAAAAATAGCCCAAAAAAGTAAGTTGAATGTGGATTTTATTATTTTTAAATGTCACGAGTAGCATGCTACACGAAAATATCTATTTTGTATGCAATAGTCAAAAGTTAAAGTGAAAAAGAATCCTGCAACAATTCTTGACAAAATTGACTAAAAATTTTGCCAAATGACTTTTATTTACTTTATGTCAAATCAATGGTTATTTTGGGTAAATATTATAGTTATTGGGTTAAAACGTGAATATAAATTTAGTTGGGGTCATTTTTTACATAAATTATACTGAAGGTGTTAAATTGGGGTATTTCCACCAAACAGAATTCCTTATCTGATATAGATGATATCATCTATATACCATGCTCGTGTGCATAGATGCCACGAACGGGGCCCTTCTGGATACGTACTCCAAGGGCGAAACGGCAGAGGGTTGACGGGGCCCTTGCATCTCCATCGCTATTTCTTACTCTTCAATTCGACCACTTAAAATTTAATTTTGGTCCACTTACGAGGACACTGCCCATTTTACGTTCACTATGGAAGTCAATTTCAATTTTAGTTCACTTAGGTCAAAATTCGTTAGTATCGTCATTATTTAGTCCATTTTTCACCGGAAAACCAGTTTCACCGGCGAGTGTAATTCAACCGCCACCAGACTTTTTAAAACGCCTATGTGGCATACTGGATCCCACGTGGATAATCTTTGATCAATCAAAATTATCCGAGTCAATCATATATATATATATATATTAATCAAAAATAAAAATAATTAAAAATTAAAAAAAAAAACAGCAGCTTTTTCCTCAAGCCCCACACCCCCCTGCATCTTCTTCGCCTGCCACCACCCTGCTGGCGACGGGTTCATCGTCGGCGACCACCACAGCCCGTCGCTGGCGACCACCACAACCACACACGCAGACAGGTTTGAATGAAACACTTCGAACGATTTTGAACGGGTTTGAATGAAAAATTAACTCATAATTCCTTCATCACTTCTTTCAATTATTGAATGAAACACTCCTCAATATGTGGGAATCAAAATCCCTCATTCAATTTCATAAATGCATATGTGAATTTGGAGAACAATGAAATGGGTTTGTGAAGTTCATTTCCGAATGATTTCGGTAAATTGAGCTTCGATTTGAACAAGAAACATGAAATTGATATGAGATTATGTTTGGACTTTAGGAGATGATCATTTTGGTATATCATTTGACCATTTTGATAGGGAATTGGAAGAAATCAATTTTTTGAGCTTGAAGTGGTGGCTATGGTGTTTTCCGACTAAGTAGGCGGCTGTTTTGGGCTGTTTTCGACCACTTTATGTATCAGTTTGAAGGATTTCTTGGTGGGATAAGATAGAAAACATGTTAGAATGAAAGCGGGATGATTTGAAGGTGATTTCGGCAAATATGGCAACTTTCCGGCGACCAATTTCGGAGTCGGCGGTGGGGGAATTCCGATGGCCGGCAGTGGGGGGCTGAGGAATAAGAAGTTGGGGCTGTTTTTTTATTTATTATTTTTGATTAATTTAAATATATATATATATACATATATATATGGTTGACTCGGATAATTCTGATTGGTCAAGGATTGTCCACGTGGGATTTGGCATGCCACATAGGCCTTTTAAAAAATTCGGGGGCGGTTGAATTACACTCACCGGTGAAACTGGTTTTCCGGCGAAAAATGGACTAAATAGTGACGAATTTTGGCCTAAGTTGACTAAAATTGAAATTGGCTTCCATAGTGGACGTAAAATGGACAGTGCCCTTCTAAGTGGACCAAAATTGAATTTACCCCATTATATATATATCTGCATTTTTGTCTTCTTTTTTATATATTTCATTTCGCTTTTTTCACTTTTTTTTTAATTTGTAAATTTTGTGTAGTGGTGTCAAGGATGAAAATATTGGTTTCGCTAGATATATCGATACCTTAATTTTATGGAAATATCGATCAGTGGAAATATCGGTACATTTATTTTTCCGATATTTACTGATATTTTGCCGATATTTTCTCGATATTCCATCGATATTCAAGAATTTTCCTATAATTTTTACATGAAATCAACGATATCGAAATCATTATCGATATTTATCGATATTTAGCTAATAATTATTGATATTTCATATATTTTTTAACCAAAAAAAGAAAATATCAGAGATATATCGTTATAGCCCGTTTCGTTTCGGTCACATCAAAAAATGGAAATATCGGAGATATATCGAGATATTTTCATCCTTGAGTAGCATTGATGATGACGACTGGCTTGAGATAATATCTTCATTAGTTAATGCTAAAGGGTTTCACTTTTTTTAGTTTTGTATAGCAAAATGAAATTAAAGTGTCGTTCCATTCATATTTCCCACTTCACTTCTTGTTTCATAATTCATTGTACTTTATTAATGATAGTTCAATAACTATACACTGGTTCCCCTTTTTTTTTTTTTTTTGTTATCTTTAGTAATCATCTCATAATTATTTAAGAGGTATAATAAAGTCCCACCTTAGGCCGGCGGTCTTGAGTTTATAACGATGATATTTACATTTTGATATTTTTAAGAAAGAGTGAATAAAATTTTAAACCTGCAGAGGAAGTAGGATTCAGATTCAAATTCAGAGCTGTGGAGGTTGCAGAGGAATTAACTCGAGGACATGGGCGCCGCTGCATCGCTGCTCTTGTTGATATATCCAAACTATACACACTCCACTAAAATTATATTACTCATTTTAAAATTATATTACCCCATAGCTCAAGTTAAATTTAAGTAATCATTTTAAAATATTACTCATTTCTTATAATAATATAAATATTTTAAATTAACTGAAAGAGAAAAAAACCCTTCTTAAAAAAGATGCATTTAATTTGCAGAATAGAAGTGCTTAATTATTTATTGTGGTTAATTAATACACAATTAATAAATTATGTGATTGCACTGTTTTTGCAAGTGCCTTGAATAATAAAGTGGAAGGTTTTGTAGTTAAATTCTAGCTCATTTAGTAACTCCATATATGTATATATGTTTTTATAAGAAAAGAAACTTATGGTTAATTTTTATTTTTCAAAAGTTAAAATGGTTAAAACTTGTTATAATATTGTTAATATTATATAATAGATTATAACGAAGAGTAATATTTCTCAAGTAGAGAGAATAGTATGAAAGAGATGGAGAACTTGGAGATTTATTTCTTTCTCCATTCATACAACATCACATTGCACCATATATATAGGTACATGAAAGTACTTGAAAAGCCTAATAACTAATTACATTCATGAATAAGAATATGGAAGGGTAAAGGTCATTTGACAAGGTTCATGAATGACCTTTCAATGGACATCTATATACATAATACTCCCCCTTGGATGTCCATACAAAAAAAATATGCCTCGTTAAAACCTTGCTAGGAAAAACCCAATGGGAGAAAAACCTAGTAAGGAAAAAGAGTACACTATTCTTGTGTTAATACTCCCCCTGTTAATCACATGAGATCTTTATGACGACGTATACCAATGTTATGTCTTAACTTCTCAAATGTCACAGTGGGTAATGCTTTTGTGAGTAGATCCGCTAAGTTATCACTTGATCGAATTTGTTGAACATTGATATCACCATTCACTTGAAGGTCATGTGTGAAGAAAAATTTCGGTGATATGTGCTTGGTTCTATCACCTTTGATATATCCACCCTTAAGTTGAGCTATGCATGCAGCATTATCTTCATATAGTGTTGTCGGAGTCATCTTAGCACTCAAGAGGCTACACTCTTTCTTAATGTGTTGAATCATCGATCTAAGCCACACACATTCCCTACTTGCCTCATGGATTGCGAGAATTTCAGCATGATTCGAAGAGGTAGCTGTTATAGTCTGTTTTGTTGAACGCCATGAGATAGCAGTACCTCCACATGTAAACAAGTACCCGGTTTGAGAACGTCCCTTGTGTGGATCAGATAAATAACCTGCATCTGCATAACCAGTTAATGGGGATATAGATTTACTAGAATAAAATAATCCCATATCAGATGTCCCTCGAAGATAACGAAGTATATGCTTAACTCCATTCCAGTGCCTTCGAGATGGAGAAGAGCTATATCTTGCAAGTAGATTTACTGAAAAAGCAATATCGGGCCTTGTGTTATTAGCAAGATACATCAGTGCACCAATTGCACTAAGATATGGTACTTCAGGACCTAACGGTTCTTCGTTATCTTCTAAAGGTCGAAAAGGATCCTTCTTTACATCAAGTGATCTCACAACCATTGGGGTACTCAATGGATGCGCTTTATCCATATAGAATCGTTTAAGGACCTTTTCTGTATAAGCAGATTGATGAATAAAAATTCCATCTGCTAAATGCTCGATCTGCAGGCCGAGGTAAAATTTGGTCCTACCAAGATCTTTCATTTCAAACTCTTTCTTTAAATTGTCCACTGCTTTGGGAACTTCTTCTGGAGTTCCAATTATATTCAAGTCATCAACATATACAACAATAATGACAAAACCAGAACTCGATTTCCTGATAAAAACACATGGACAAATAGAATCATTTTTATATCCATCTTTCAACAAATAATCACTAAGTCTTTGGTACCACATAAGTCCGGACTGTTTCAACCCATATAAAGACTTTTGCAATTTAACTGAATATATTTCCCGGGAATTTGAATTGCATGCTTCAGGCATTTTAAATCCTTCTGGGATTCTCATATAAATGTTATTATTGAGTGAGCCATATAAATAAGCTGTCACCACATCCATAAGATGCATATCTAGATTTTCACGAACTGTCAGACTGATAAGAAACCTTAACGTTATTGCGTCCACCACAGGAGAATAAGTTTCTTCTTAATCAATACCTGGCCTTTGAGTAAATCCTTGTGCAACAAGTCTAGCTTTATATCTTACAACTTCATTTTTCTCGTTTCTTTTGCGTACAAAGACCCACTTGTACCCCACAGGTATGATATCTTTTGGTGTTTGAACTACAGGTCCAAAAACCTCTCGCTTAACAAGCGAGTTCAATTCAGCCTGAATTGCATCTTTCCATTTTAGCCAATCTTTTCTTTTCATGCATTCAACAATTGTTCTTGGTTCAAGATCCTCATTTTCTTGCATAACATCAAGCGCTACTTTATATGCAAAAATGTTGTCGACAATTTTATTTTGTCGGTTCCATTTCGCTCCAGTATTGACATAATTTATTGAGATCTCAATATTTTCAGGTACCTGGACCTCTTCTGGGGGTTTTATTATGTCAATTCTTTCTACTGGATTGTTTGTCTCCTCAATAGGACCATCTTGAATATTAGCTCCTCTCCTCTTTCGAGGGTTTTTGTCTTTGGAACCAACAGGTCTACCACGCTTCTGGCGTGTCATAGACTCATTAGCAATAGAAGGTCCTTCTGGGACCTCAATTCTTATCGGAGCATTTTCAACTGGTATATGTGACTTGGTCACTTTCTTATGGTCAGTAAATGCATCAGGAAGTTGATTGGCTAGACTTTGCAAATGAACTATTCTTTGAACTTCCAGTTCACATTCCTTAGTACGAGGATCAAGATGTAATAGTGATGATGCATTCCATGTAATTTCATTTTCCAGCTGTTTCTTATCTCCCCCTAAGGCTGGGAACACTGTCTCGTCAAAATGACAGTCAACAAACCTTGCCGTGAAAATGTCACCTGTAAGAGGTTCAAGATATTTAATAATAGAAGGTGACTCATATCCAATATAAATTCCCAGCCTTCTTTGAGGTCCCATCTTAGTGCGTTGTGGTGGATTAATCGGTACATATACCGCACAACCAAAAATTCTTAGATGGGAAATATTAGGCTCCTGACCAAAAGCCAATTGTAGGGGAGAGTACTTATGAAAAGATGTTGGCCTGATGCGTATCAGTACTGCTGCATGCAAAATTGCATGTCCCCAGGCAAATACAGGGAGTTTTGTTCTCATCAACAATGGTCTAGCAATTAATTGGAGACGTTTAATAAATGATTCAGCTAGACCATTTTGTGTATGAACATGAGCCACAGGGTGTTCAACAGTTATCCCCATAACCGTGCAATAATCATTGAATGCTTGTGATGTAAATTCAGCAGCATTATCAACACGGATTGTTTTTATTGCATATTCTGGAAACTGGGCTCGTAATCGAATTATCTGAGCAAGTAATTTGGCAAAAGCCATGTTACGAGTCGATAACAAAGAAACATGGGACCATCTAGTTGATGCATCAATTAACACCATGAAATATCTAAATGGCCCACATGGAGGATGAATTGGCCCACATATATCTCCATGAATACGTTCCAGAAATGCAGGGGATTCATTATCAACTTTAACTGTTGATGGTCTAATAATTAATTTTCCCTGTGAACATGCAGCACATGAGAATTCTTTTGATAGAAGAATCTTCTGGCTCTTCAATGGATGCCCTCGAGAATTCTCAATAATTCTTCGCATCATAGTTGATCCGAGATGGCCCAACCGGTCATGCCAAACAATGAATGTTCTATCATTAGTAAACTTCTGGTTTACTATTGCATTTGTTTCAACAACATCAATGTATGTGTAGTACAAGCCAGATGATAAGGCTGTTAATTTTTCGACTACACATTTTTCTCCCGAGACATTAGAAGTAATATGTAAATACTCAACATTTGCCACTTCATCAGTCTCAATATGGTAGCCATTTAGGCGTACATCTTTAAAACTCAACAAATTTCTATTTGATTTGGGAGAAAATAAAGCATTTTTAATCACCAATTTAGTCCCTTGAGGTAATATGATATTGGCTCTTCCGGAGCCTTCAACAAGAGTTGTGGTGCCAGAAATTGTGCTTACATTGGCAACCTTCATAGTCAGATTTAAGAAATATTTTTTATGTCGAAGTATAGAATGCGTTGTGGCACTATCAACCAAGCAAATATCTTCATCATTGAGATTCAGGCCAACAAGGGATGAAAGATCCATGTTTCTTCATTAAAAAGACAAATACTTAATAAGTGTCAAAACATAGAAAAAAAATTACATAGCATGAAAATATCAGAAAACCAATAATGTTTTAAACAAGTATGATCAATCTAAACAAGATCATTAAAAGAATCATTAACTCCATCAACTTGTGCAAAGAGATCCGCAACATCAAGGTGTGCCATGTCAGATTTGCCATGTATGGGGCCATCATCATGATATGCCATATTTGCCTCTATATTTTTGCCTTTCTTCTGAGAGGCTTGATAAAGATCAACAAGATGTTTAGCCGTACGACAGGTCCGAGACCAGTGCCCTTTAATCCCACATCTAAAACATGAATCCTCAATTTCTTCATTACTCTTTTGCAATGGGGCTTTACCCTTTTCAAGCTTTTCATCACTAAGAGGGACATTTTTGTTATTGTGACCACCACGCTGCCAAACATGACTACGACCACGACCGCGTCCTCGTCCTCGACCACGACCACGGCCGCGACCACGACCACGACCACGACCGCGACCTCCAAATGTTACAGCATTCACTTCAGGGAATGGTTTGGAACCAGTCGGGCGTGATTCATGATTTTTCATTAAAAGTTCATTGTTTTGTTCCGCCACAAGAAGACATGTAATCAATTCAGAATACTTTTTAAAACCTCGCTCTCGATATTGCTGCTGCAGGAGCATATTCGAGGCATGAAATGTGGAAAAAGTCTTTTCCAATTTGTCTTCTTCCGTAATTTTTTCTCCACATAATATAAGTTGAGAAGAAATGCGAAACATTGCTGAATTATAGTCACTTACAGACTTAAAATCTTGCAATCGCAAATGCATCCAATCATATCGAGCTTTTGGAAGAATTACAGTTTTGTGGTGATCATATCTTTCTTTCAAACTCTGCCAGAGTTCAAGGGGGTTTTTTACAGTCAAATATTCAGTTTTTAGCCCCTCATGTAAGTGATGGCGAAGAAAAATCATGGCTTTGGCACGATCCTGACTAGATGCTTCATTATTTTCTTTAATGGTGTCTCCAAGACCCATAGCATCTAAGTGAATTTCAGCATCTAATCTCCATGATAGGTAGTTATTCCCAGTAATATCAAGTGCTACAAATTCGAGTTTTGTAATGTTTGCCATGGCTGAAATTCTATCATATGAAATATAAGTGATATTAAAATAGAATACAAAATCATATATATTATGCATAGGCAAGAAAACATGAATTTATACTAAACCATAAATTAATATTGCAATATAGACAAATGCAATGCAATTTATGTAATATTTGCAAGTTGAATGAAAACTACGCATTTCACGTAATAAATTAAACATGTGAGAAGCATAATTTCTTCTGTGGTATGAGAGAAATAGTAAAATGCCATTTTCCTTTTTACAGAATTTCCAATTTTCATTCAGTTAAGTTTTCTTCAATTCCAAAACAAATGAGGGCTGAGGTTTTTAAATAAACTTATCAAGAAATATTTTAAAATTCTTATGAAACTAATTCAGTACCATGACATTTACATAATTAAGCAAGAGAGAGAACAATGAAAGAGTTAGTTGAGAAGAAACTGAATAATAATGGATTCTATAGCCTTCTATGCCCCAATAATTATTTTAAAATTTAATTTTGACAACTTGCACACAATAATTTTATCTAAACAAGCATAGTTTTTCCAGAGTGAAGCTAGTATTTATTGATGATTCCCCTTGCTCATTTAGATAAGGTTCTATCTTGCATTTATCAACCAATACATGCATGCAAAGTGCAGATATATAACTCCTCGAAAATGGCAAACCAAAAAGCCAACAAAATTTATAGCCATTTAACTATCAAATGTGAAAAAAAAAAAATAGTTGCATATATATGAACGACAATCATGCAGATATACACTAATACTGATAACATTATACTAATAACACTAGAATGTAACACAAAACAATTATCACCAAATTATTGATTCTTCTAGAACAGATTGTGAGCATAATAAATGATCGTAATATAACGTCATGCCATATTTTATTATGTGTATATAGAAACTAATTTTAGCATATCAATAGGGGATGTTACCTTACAGAAAAGACACGATTCTTTTCTAGGGCACACACCGTAAATTTTTTTTCGTTCACCGGGAAGGAAGAGCTTCATGCTGATAACGTATTATATAATAGATTATAACGAAGAGTAATATTTCTCAAGTAGAGAGAATAGTATGAAAGAGATGGAGAACTTGGAGATTTATTTCTTTCTCCATTCATACAACATCACATTGCACCATATATATAGGTACATGAAAGTACTTGAAAAGCCTAATAACTAATTACATTCATGAATAAGAATATGGAAGGGTAAATGTCATTTGACAAGGTTCATGAATGACCTTTCAATGGACATCTATATACATAATAGTTAAAACTTATGGTTAATTCATTATTTTAAAGAAGTTAAAATGTTTTTGTTTTTCCTTCTTCAATTAACCCATTATTAAATTACAAATTTTTACAATAGTAGTTGACATGTTGTATATTTTGTTGTAAATAATATTAACCATGTCAACCACAACGGCTAACAACATCGTTGTAAAGTATTGTTGTATTAGAAAATGATTTTTTCGCTCAAAGACAACGGTTAGGACAACAAAAATAAAATACCGTTGTTGTTGAGCGTATTTTTCTCCAAACGACAACGGTTCTTTGCAACGGTTAATTACATCGTTGTCGTTGAGCGAAAAAATACACCAGACACAAGTATTTGCACCAACTTCATTTTAAATCCAATGCACAAGCTCGTAGAATATCCTCCAAGATTTGATTTGTTCGCTCTATCTGCCAATCTGTTTGAGGATGAAAAATTGTCCTAAATCGTAACTTAGTTCCAAGGGCCATTTAAACGCACTCCCAAAAATGAGAAGTAAATCTGTTATCTCGATCAGAAATAATTGTCTTGGGAATTCCATGCACCTGACAATCTCTTTAATATAAAGTTGAGCCAATTTTTCCATTGAGTATGTTATCTTGATTGCCAAGAAATGTGCAGACTTCATCAATCTATCAATAATCACCCACATCGCATCACAGCCATTTGTTGTCTTTGGTAATCCAACTATAAAATCCGTGGCAATGTCCTCCCATTTCCATTCTGGTATCTGAATAGGTTGCAAAACTCCTCTAGGTCTTTGGTGTTCTGCTTTGACCCTTTGGCATGTGAGACATGCACTGACAAACTTCGCTACATCTCTCTTCATCCCGTACCACCATAAGCGATCCATTGAGTATGGAATACCATGAGCTTCTTCAAGTATCTTCCTCCTTAACTCCTAATCGTTTGGGACACACAAATGATTTTTGAAGTAAAGCACTCCGTGGCGGCAGGAACAACTAGGCAAACCTCAATTTTGGGAAGGATTTAAGTTAGATGATAGATGAAAATTTACTCCAACAACAAAAATTAGGAACCTACTTGGACCTTGAATGTGACGGCGACGGCGGCTGGAGGTAGCGGCGGCGGTCGGAGGTGGAGGCAGGGGATGAATGGTTGCGGTTTGGGTAGAAGAAAAAAGAAAGTGATTTTGGGGGTTTTGATGAAATTTTGATATAGTTTAGGGTTTTTGAAATCAATTAAGAAAGAATAAAGAGCCCCTTTATTTACTTTTCTCATTTTATTTAATTTATTTTTATTTAATATTTATATAGAAATTAGGTCAAATGCTAGTTGCACAAATATTTATGTATGAAGGGTTACTGAAGCTAATCACCCTATTATTTTGTGTAAGATGAGATGAATTCTCTTTTTTTACATGTAAAAAGAATTGAGATGTGTATCGAGACTCGGAAAATCTTTGACCACAAATTTGATTAAATAAATTGAAAAAAATTAATAAAATAAGAAATAATCAATGACAATTTACAAATTAAAAAAATATGGTAAAAAAAGAGGAAAAATAGTAGTAGAAATCAGCGCTTCACTCTGCCTTCACAATTCCCTGTTCTCTCGTCGCCTCCTTCTCTCTTTAGGGCTGCCTGCGCCTCCCTCCAACGCTACTAGGGATGTAAATGAACCAAGCCGTTTGCAAACTATTCACGGCTCGGCTCGATAAATATTCGTTTGAGATCATTTGTGAAGCTTAACGAGCCGAACTCAAACCCGAATTTCAAGCTCGAATACTTAACGAGCTGAACTCGAGCCTGAACATGTTTGATTCGAAAGCTCGCGAACAGGTTCGTGAACGTGTTCGCGAGCCTGCCTAACGAACCTGTTCGCGAACATGTTCGTTAGGTTCGTGAAGAGTTCGTTAGCATATTCGTTTAATGTTTGTGGGCTAGTTTATTTATATATTTTATAATAGTATTAGATTTTAAAATTTAAATAAATATATAAATTAAAAAAATTTTAACACAAGTATTACAGGATTAAATTAAACATATTCATTTTATAAACATACTAACTAATAAAAATTCAATACAATTATTTACTTATTTCTAATATATTAATTGTATTGTCATTTGAATATCTTTAAAATTTTGATATTAATGATACAATGTAGTGATGATATATTATCTTTATATAAAAGATATAATGCTTTAAATATTTATATAAATTAAAATTTGGGTATCTTAATATTGGACTTTCCATTTATGATATTTTAAATATTTATATATGATATTTGAAGCATACATAAGTATAACCTATAAATATGTATATAACTAAAAATAAAATATGTATTAATTATCAATATCTGCACAATTAGCATTTTTAAAATTCTAAAATTAAGATTTTAAGATAATTAAAAATAGAAATATTAATTAGAGTTTAGATTCTTCAATATAATATTATAGGATTTGAAATCCACACAGATATATACGTGTACAAATGCGCGCCCGCACACACACACACACACACACACATATATATATATATATATATCTAAATGTAACTCTCGAATGTGTTATATAGTTTTCGAACAAAGTAAGTAGATAATTGGTTATATATTGTTAACTTTAACAAATTAAACAAACATCAACAAACTTATTAATTATATTATTCAACTTATTAACAAAAATAAATTATATATTTATAAGTTAGAAATATAACATAATATCTAAAATTAATAACTTAAACATAAAATTGATCAATAATTAGATATTTTACGTTTTTGTATTTATCATCAGTAAAAATTTTAGTGTTACAATTATACATTTTACATTCTTATATTAACATATCACGAGTCTTGTAATGATTTTGCGAATGAGATAAATTATATATTTCTTGAAAAATATAACATATTATGTAAAATTTATAATTTAATCATAAAACATATCTATAATTAAATATTTTACATTTTTATATTTATCATCAATAAGAATTTTAGAGTTATAATTATACATTTTACATTCTTATATTAACATATCAACTTATTAACAAAGCTAAATTATATATTTCTTAAAAAACATTCAACATATTATCTAAAATTTATAGTTTAATCATAAAACATATTTATAATTAGATATTTACATTTTTATATTTATCATCATTAATAATTTTAGAGTTTTAATTATACATTTTACATTCTTATATTAACATATCAACTTATTAATAAAGATAAATTATATATTTCTTAAAAAACATTCAGCATATTATCTAAAATTTATAGTTTAATCATAAAACATATTTATAATTAGTTACTTTACATTTTTATATTTATCATCAATTAAAAATTTAGAGTTATAATTATATATTTTACATTCTTATATTAACATATCAACTTATTAACAAAGATAAATTATACATTTCTTAAAAAACATTCAACATATTATCTAAAATTTATAATTTAATCATAAAACATATTTTTAATTAGATATTTTACATTTTTATATTTATCATCAATAATAATTTTAAAATTTTAATTATACACCTAAATACATATTAGTATTACATAAAACATAACTACATATTACATATATTGTAAAGTAATGCCAAAAAATTGCTAAGTACATAAAAAATAATAATAATTTCTAAGTAGCTAAACTTGAAATCCCCAAATTCAATTCAAATTGAAAATTTGAAACCCTATCTCTCTCTTCTCTCATTCACCTCACCCGCCCCCTCTCTCTCAGCCGTCGCCGCCGCCGTCGCCGCCGCCCTCCGCCGTCGCCTCTCTATTAGCCGCCGTCCGCCGCAGTCGCTTCTCTCTTATCCGCCGCCCGCCACGCCGCCGTTTTGTGCGGTGATGATTTTAACTCTTCAATTCATATGTCGATTCCGATTTGATTTTCTTCAATATGCAATGATGAGATTAAGCACCATTCGGTGTAATTAAATTAGGGCAGTGGATTAACCTCCGTGAGCCTACTTAATTAACGACTTCTCCTTCCACTGAGCAAATTTCCTCTTCTATTTATTTCATTACACCTTGATTTCATTCAATCATTGTAGTTTCAGCCATCCTTTTCAATAGGTAAAACTATGATCAATTCTTATGGTTTTCCTCGGCTTTGCTACAAATGTGAAGTCTCTTTCTTGGTAATAAATTGCAGAAAAGCAAACAAGAAAATGAGACTCTGGGAGAGAGGGATGCGAGAGAGGGGGGGGGGGGGGGGGATCTTGAGAGATATGGTAAAGAAGAAGAAGATGATTACAGTTAAGAAAGAAAATGAAGTTTAGTAGTAGGCATATATGTAATGAGGTAAGCGATTTTGGAGAGGACAGATTTTTGAGCTTTCTACTGCCATTTTTATCATCAAAGATGATATATAGTGTATTGGTTTTTTTTTAGGTGAATCTTTCTCACATGACGTCATGGACCAAAGATCAAGAAGTTTAATGTTTAGAATATTATGTTGACTTGAAATTTGACTATTTTAATTATTTTTGTATGTCATTGTTGAACTGTGAAATTTGTATGTGTTACTATGTTTATTTTCTAGTTAAATCTTGAAATGGAGGCCAAAATTAGTGTTAACGAACTCGAGCCCGAACTCGAGCCGAACTCGAGCTCGAACAATCAAGCTCGAATTTGAGCTTGTAACCGAACTCTTTCGAGCTTTTATCGAGCCGAACTCGAACTGGGCTCGTTTGTCCTATTAACGAGCCTTATCCGAGCTGAACTTGAACGAATACCGAGCCCAATATTTTTCAAATGAGCCAAGCTCGAGCTCCATTCCTAAGGCTCGAACCGAACTCGAGCCGAACTCGAGCCCAGTACTGTTCGGCTCAGTTCGGCTCGTTTACATCCCTAAACGCCACCATTGATTCGCCGATGTACCTTCAACGCCGCTATTTACTCTCCGGTGTTACTCTCAACACCATCATCTTCGTCGCGGCGGGAGTTCGTATCAGAAGAACACCTTGTACCCAGTCCAGCAAGAATCTAGGCCGAGTTAGTGAAACCGTCTTAAAAGTTTAATCATTTTGATATGTTGTAGATTGGTTTCGGGGAATATCTTGTGGTATTTATCTGGGTGTTGCTTTTTATATTGTGTCATTACTTTTTGAGCCTATGAGCTCTTATTAGCCTCTTCTTGTTTAAGCTATTTTTCAGAGCTGGTTTCTTGATTATGTTGTTGGTTTGATTGATTTCTAGCACTTATATTGTTTTTTTTTTTCTGCAAACAGATAGCTGTGTACGAGAACAATAACAAATGGCTGCTACTTGTCAAATTACGGCGGCTGAGTTTGCACAAGTATGATGTTTATTTGCTGTTTCTTAGTTTTAAGTTTCAGACCTCAAATGAAATTTAAGCTAAGATTGCTTACAATGTATCCTTTTGTCTCTGTAGGGTGTCTATAGACAGAAATTTGTTTTGCCTAGACAGTCTTTCAGGCAAGCAATGTTCTGTAGGTTGTCAAGAAAAACTCCTTTGGTGAGAATTTCTCGTGGAGGATTTGGATCAAGGCAAGTGAAGATCAGAGCAGTTGCCTCGAGGGACGTAAAAGTGGAGCCAAAACTTGTTAGGAGTGTTTCTGAGAACGTTGTTCATTTTTATCGAATTCCATTACTACAAGATAATGAGACAGCTGAACTTCTGAAACTGGTTCAGACTAAAGTTTCAAACCAAATAATAGGTTTGAAAACCGAGCAGTGTTTCAATATTGGGGTAGATGGAGATGTTGCCACTGAGAAGCTTCATGTACTTAGGTGGCTTTTGGGGGAAACATACGAGCCTGATAATTTGGGGACTGAGAGCTTTCTTGATGAAGAGATGAAAGAGAGCTCAAATGCTGTTATTATAGAAGTTGGCCCTCGTTTGTCTTTCACCACTGCATGGTCTGCCAATGCTGTGTCAATTTGCCGAGCCTGCAGTTTGACTGAAGTGAATAGATTGGAGCGATCGAGGAGGTACTTGTTGTACCTTCGGGCTGGAAGTGCGTCTCTCTTGGAGAGTCAAATTAATGAGTTTGCGGCATTGGTGCATGATAGAATGACTGAATGTGTTTATAATGAGAAGCTCACATCTTTTGAGAGGGCTGTAGTTCCTGAGGAAGTCCGTTATATACCTGTAATGGAGAAGGGGCGGAAGGCATTGGAGGAAATAAATGAGGAAATGGGGTTAGCCTTTGATGAACAAGATTTGCAGTATTACACCAAGCTTTTCAAGGAAGATATCGCACGAGATCCAACTAATGTTGAACTATTTGATATTGCTCAGTCTAACAGTGAACACAGCAGGCATTGGTTTTTTACTGGAAAGATTGTTATAGATGGGCAGCCAGTGAGTAGGACTCTTATGCAGATTGTTAAAAGCACTTTGCAGGCAAATCCAAATAATTCAGTTATTGGTTTCAAGGATAACTCCAGTGCTATAAAGGGGTTTCTTGTGAATCAGTTGCGTCCAATCCATCCAGGTTTGACATGCCCATTGGACATGAGTGCGCGTGACCTTGATATCTTGTTTACTGCTGAGACGCACAACTTCCCGTGTGCTGTGGCCCCATACCCTGGTGCTGAGACAGGTGCTGGAGGCAGGATTAGAGATACACATGCAACTGGTAGGGGGTCATTTGTTGTAGCATCCACTGCCGGGTACTGTGTTGGAAATCTCAATATTGAAGGTTCATATGCTCCATGGGAGGATCCGTCTTTCACATATCCTTCGAACTTGGCTTCCCCCCTTCAGATTCTCATAGATTCTAGCAATGGTGCATCTGATTATGGAAACAAATTTGGTGAGCCGTTAATTCAGGGTTACACAAGAACTTTTGGTATGAGGCTCCCAAATGGAGAGAGACGAGAATGGTTGAAGCCAATTATGTTTAGTGCAGGCATTGGCCAGATTGATCACACCCACATAACAAAGGGAGAGCCTGAAATCGGGATGCTAGTTGTTAAGATTGGAGGGCCAGCATACCGAATTGGAATGGGGGGTGGTGCTGCATCCAGTATGGTTAGTGGCCAAAATGTTGCTGAGCTGGATTTCAATGCTGTGCAGCGTGGAGATGCAGAAATGGCCCAGAAGTTGTATCGAGTTGTTCGTGCTTGTGTTGAAATGGGAGAGAACAACCCTATCATTAGCATTCATGATCAGGGGGCCGGTGGAAATTGTAATGTTGTCAAAGAAATTATATATCCAGAGGGTGCGACTATTGATATTCGGGCTGTGGTAGTAGGTGATTACACGATGTCAATCCTTGAGATTTGGGGAGCAGAATACCAGGAGCAAGATGCTATTTTGGTGAAGCCTGAAAGCCGAGATTTTTTACAATCTATATGTGCAAGAGAGAGAGTTTCAATGGCAGTTATTGGAACAATTAGTGGTGAAGGCCGGATTGTTCTTGTGGACAGTCTAGCTGCAGAAAGATGCAAATCAAATGGACTACCTCCACCACCACCTGCTGTTGATCTAGAGCTTGAAAAGGTGCTTGGTGACATGCCCCAGAAAACTTTTGAGTTTCATCGTATCACTAATGCCAGGGAGCCACTTGATATTGCTCCTGGAATGACGGTTATGGATTCTCTGAAAAGAGTACTCAGACTTCCATCTGTTGCTTCCAAACGATTTTTGACTACAAAAGTCGATAGGTGTGTGACAGGCCTTGTAGCACAACAGCAAACTGTGGGCCCCATTCAAATCACACTTTCTGATGTTGCTGTAATTGCTCAAAGTTATACGGACATCACAGGAGGTGCATGCTCTATTGGGGAGCAGCCGATGAAAGGTCTTTTGGATCCAGCAGCTATGGCAAGGCTAGCTGTAGGAGAAGCTCTGACTAATCTTGTGTGGGCTAAGGTTACTTCTCTTTCTGATGTAAAGGCTAGTGGCAATTGGATGTATGCAGCGAAACTGGATGGTGAGGGAGCAGCCATGTATGATGCCGCCATTGCTCTTTCTGAAGCTATGATTGAACTTGGCATTGCCATCGATGGGGGAAAGGACAGTCTTTCTATGGCAGCACATGCATCTGGAGAAGTTGTGAAGGCTCCTGGAAACTTAGTGATCAGCACCTATGTAACTTGTCCTGATATCACTAAAACGGTGACCCCAGATTTGAAGCTTGGTGATGATGGACTTCTTCTTCACATTGATTTGGCAAAAGGGAAGCGCCGTCTTGGTGGATCTGCCCTTGCACAAGCATTTGGTCAAGTTGGGAATGAGTGCCCTGATCTTGAGGATGTCTCCTACCTCAAAAATGCTTTCAATGCGGTGCAGAATCTGATCGAGGAAGAGTTGGTTTCAGCTGGCCATGATATCAGTGATGGAGGATTGCTAGTTACTGTGCTTGAGATGGCATTTGCAGGGAACTGTGGCATTCAGTTGAATCTGACTTCTCCTGAGAATTGCAGTGTTTCCCAAACACTCTTTGCCGAGGAGCTTGGTCTTATCATTGAGGTTAGCAAAAAGAATAAAGGTTTGGTGACAGATAAGCTTTCAGATGCTGGAGTATTTGCTGAGATCATTGGTGAAGTTACGGCATCACAAATAGTTGAGCTAAAGATTGATGGTATCACCCACTTGAAAGAAGTAACTTGTTGTCTTAGGGACCTCTGGGAAGAAACTAGCTTTGAGCTTGAAAAATTACAAAGGCTGGCATCTTGTGTGGAACTTGAGAAAGAAGGTCTGAAAAGTCGTCATGAGCCTTCCTGGGAGCTGTCCTTCACACCCACACACACAGATGTAAAATACATGACAGCAGCTTCGAAACCGAAGGTTGCTATCATTCGTGAAGAAGGGAGCAATGGGGACAGAGAAATGGCTGGTGCTTTCCATGCTGCAGGCTTTGAACCATGGGATATCACTATGTCTGACCTTCTCAATGGAGCAATCTCGTTGAATGAGTTTAGAGGTATAGCTTTTGTTGGAGGCTTCAGCTATGCAGATGTACTGGATTCTGCAAAAGGTTGGGCAGCTTCAATAAGATTCAACAAGTCTCTCTTGAATCAGTTCCATGAATTCTATGACAGGCCAGATACATTCAGTTTAGGGGTTTGCAATGGCTGTCAGCTTATGGCTCTTCTAGGGTGGGTCCCAGGTCCCAAAGTTGGAGGTGTTCTTGGAGACAACGGTGATCCTTCACAGCCCAGGTTCATTCACAATGAATCTGGAAGATTTGAGTGTCGATTCACAAGTGTGAAGATTGAGAAGTCACCAGCCTTGATGTTCAAAGGCATGGAGGGTAGTACTTTGGGCGTATGGGCAGCTCATGGTGAGGGACGGGCATATTTCCCGGATGAGGGTGTTTTTAGTAGTATACTGAAGTCTGACTTAGCACCCGTGAGATATTGTGATGATGACGGGAAAGCAACGGAAGTATACCCTTTCAATATGAATGGTTCTCCATTAGGGGTTGCAGCGATATGTTCACCGGATGGGAGGCATCTTGCTATGATGCCCCATCCCGAGCGATGCTTCTTGATGTGGCAGTACCCTTGGTATCCCACCAGCTGGAATGTGGAAAAAAAGGGGCCGAGTCCGTGGCTTAAAATGTTCCAAAATGCTCGCGAGTGGTGTTCATGAGGTTCGTCCTATTGCTTCAAAATGTTTCTCGTTAAACTTGGAGTGAGTAGAATAAAAGTGTTTTCATACATTGGCATCGTAGTATATCTTCTCCACAAAACTTGATGTTTACTAGTTAGATTTTTTTTTTTATCAACTATTATTAGCTTTCAGCTACAAATTGTTGTTCTATTGTTGAGTACTTGTGGCTCTGTGCATATATTATGTATGTCTGTGTGATGAGCAGGATTTATAGTTACTTAGCATATATGCTTCTGTTGACATTTATTAGGAAATTGGAAGTAGATGCTTTGAGATTCATGTTGAATTATGATGATCATAAGCTTAGAAACTTTTCTTTTGGTATATCTTAATAATGATAAGACTTCTTTTTCTATAAAGAATTTTGGGATTAACACGTCATTTTATGCATAACTATTTAGATTTTTATTTAGTCTTCAACATTTGACTGTTTCAGAATGATGCAGCCTTCGATGTTGAGAACGATGAAATTGGGGTGGCGAAGTGCCTGCTTCTGGTTTCATAAAGTGGAAAGCAAAACCAGGTTGATATATTGCTGTATTGAAACATAGGGATGAAGAATTTTATGATGCTTCTGTTGTCTTTAACGTTTTCCTTAACAGTAGCTGCTAATGGTCATAGCTGCTGAGTTGTGCCTGAAATTATTCCAGAAACCAACCATAATATTTTGCCTTTAATATTCATGGAGGATGAATCATACTGTGGTTCTTAATTATTTTACAAGATGCATAATGCTAAGAATTTAGATACTACACAGAAATTACTAGTTGGTATACAAAGAATCAGAAAAACTTTGTGAATGTCATTAACCCAAAATGATAGTGAAGAAACATAAATGAAGTTAATAATATTTCTCCAAACAAGATGTACACAAATCACTTAACAGTTCTCTTTATGCAAATCGAATGTATTCGTTCTAAAATTTATAAAATAGTCTACATTTTATGTCCTACTTTATCATTGCATTAATATATTAATAATAGGAAAATTGTATATTCAGGTCTTGTTTTATTAAATTCTTTTGTATTTGATCAGCATACTTTAATTTGTAAATATTAAGTCACTGTACTTTTCTTTGTACACTAATGTTATATTTGCATCACATATTATGTAATTTCTTCGTATTATTACAACTTCAAGACAGCATTTGGACTTATAATCCAAAATGGTCTTTTGGCAAAGCAAAAATGGTCAAATAAATTAATAAGTAAAAAATAAGTGGAAAAGAGTAGAGCTAAAATTGTATCCTCAAAAAACCCGTGTATGAAGATGGTTTCTCTCTCTAATTCCAACAGCGATGTGTCACCACCAGGCAATGTGGCAATCTTGATTTTGTGACTATTGCTACTTCAATATTACTATATAACTCTTCCTATTTCAATCATAATATTTGCTAAACTCAAATGACAACAGAAATTAGTAGATTAGTAGAATATGTTCAATCGTGTCCTATAGCTTGGAATACAGATTCCTGCTTTCCTGATATTTTGGAACACTCTTCAATCATTCCTGATATTTCATGATATTACTCACTGTAATTTCTGGCTTGTTTACAATTGCCTTTCCATTCCCTTTGTCAACTTTCATGGTACTTCTCTCTGCTGTGATCGATTAGGTAATATCCTGCCATATTTTGAGGTATTGTGCTGTGTGAGGCTTCATTTGTTTGTTTGTTTGTTTCTTTTAAATGGGTGTGGGTGGAGTTGGCTAGAGCTCAGTGATTGGTTGTTAATGGAATAAACGTTAGCATATCATATGAAACTAGTGTCTTTTTTTATTGTTGGTTAAATCGCAGAATCATTTTTATTGCTGGATATGTTTTCTCTACTTTGGGGAGCGTTGAGGACTAATTTATGGCCTTTTCAGTTTTCTAGTTCTTATCTTTAGGAGATTGACTTCTCAAAGATGTGATCTTTCTTAATTTTCTTTTAACTTTTCCTATCCGTTTTTCCTGATTGGGTATTCTCAAAAGACCATGTCATGATGTTATCTGTCATTTAAAAAGATGAGCGATATTGTTCTATAATGTTGCTTGCATCTCATGAGGTTTTAACATGTGATAGCTCATGTGTTGGTTAAGATTTTCATTGCCAGCAATGAAACAATAATGGTTGCTAATCGAAATCTCGACAATCTGCTGAAGTATGAGAGACGTAAAAGCATTATTGCATCTTAGTTTTGCCTTATTATATATATATATATATATGTGTGTGTGTGTGTGTGTATGTATAATTCTTTAAAAAGTGTGAAATATAGTTCTTCCTTTTCTTTGTTTTTTTACATCATCAAGTAGTTTCCAGTTCTCATAATTCAGAATGTTTTCCCCTTTTAAATAATGTTGCAGGAATCTTGGAGAAATGTAGTAACAAAGGAATCACAAAGTTCATCACTCTTCTGGGTAATTGGTCTGGTTCACCAGGATCTTGCATGTATGCTCAATCACTAACATGCATTGGGATTCATGTTGACTGATGATTAGCTTAGAAACGTTTCTTTTGTGGATTAACCCCTGATTTTTCTGCGTTTACACTGTGATTTTTATTTCGTCTTCAACATTTGATTGTTACAGAATGTTGATGTTGAGATAAAGAACGATGAAATTAGCGAAGCCAAGGTTGATATGATGGTGTATTGAAACATAGGGATGAATATTACAATGCTTCGTATGTCTTTTACGTTTCCCTTTGAGGGCAGCTGCTATAATGTTCATAGCTGTTAAGTTGTGCCTGGAATTATTTCCAGAAACCAACCACAATAGTGACACCACTTGTTGGTTTCAAGTGTTGGGAGGTTTAGAAGGGAGTTGAATAAACCTCCTCAAATTTTAAAACCTTTCACCCCAGAAGAATATAATTCCTTTGCATTGTGTAGTATGCTATTTAGTTTACTCTCTTGTTATCAGATTTCAGGTTACTGCAATAGAAAGCTTTGCAGTTGATAATCAGAAGAAATACTTTGAGAGTTTAATGTAGCAGAATAAATGATTCCTTTTGAAAATTAGATTGATACAATATTTTGTGCTAGATGGTGTTGTGACAAGAGATAGATGTGCAATAGATAAAACATGCGAAATGCGCAAGATATGTAGTGGTTGAGGTTGAAATAATACATCTACATCCACTCTACTCCTTTTCACAAGAGAAACTTCATCGAAATACTTGTTTGGTTTACACAACTTAACTATTACAAACACTTAATCCTAACTACTTTAGTAGTAAGCTACCACATAGGTTGCTCTAACTACTTAACCAAGATCTACACATAATCGGCTTAAACCACACAAGGTTCTTATTCTTCTACAAGAACGAAACATTTAGTAGACATTTGATTCCTTTTGTTAAGTATTCCAAAACTATTCTAATCACTGTTTTAAAATACTATTGAGTCGTACGAACTGAGGCGCGCCTCAATTCAAAATAGGGAAAAAAACACCTCTCAGGCGTGCGCCTCTATATAGGGAAAGAGGCGTGTGCCTCAACCATCCGAGGCTGTCGAGGTGGTGCTGCCAAACCGAGGCGTGCCAAGGCGCTATTTTACTTAAAATCAGGATTGAGCCCTAAAATTAAATGGACTTTCTAACATAACATAAATGTATCTCTAACATAACGTAAAAATATTCTTAACATAACATAAATGTATCTTCAACATAACGTAAATGTATGTGCACAAAATGTGCCGAAGTTAGGGTTTTTTTTTTTAAGTTAAAGGTATGAAATTTGGGCATAAAAATATTCTTAACAAAACTTAAATGTATGTCTAACGTAATGTAAATGTATCTCTAACATCACCTAAAGGTCATAACCAAAATCTAGAAAAGTAGTGCGGAAAAAAAAAGAAAAAAAAGAAAAACGGGTCAAGCGCCCCAAAGCTGACTCGATTGCATGGATCTAAGATCCATGCAAGATTCATGCACTTGATTCATAAGAGAATGACTCTCTTTTCTAAGGCTGTTTTATACATTTAATTTTGTGAAAGTAATTAATCCAGATTTCACACCTCATAATCCATATCTAAATTGCCATATACATTTGATTTATGAATCTAAAATCAAACTTTAATTTCATAAAATTATATTTATAATAGCATCTATAAATTTGGTTACATGTACTTACTCCTATACAGCCAAATATTTGCCATGATATGTAGACATTGGTCCCCCATTTCACTATCTCAAGGAAAAAACATAATAAAACTTGAAGCTTCCAGTAGTTCCAAGAGACTAAGTAGGTCACACTAAAAGAAAATAAAAGGACAAAGTAATATAGTTATCACGAATTCCCAACCATAAATAATACAAACAGAAAAATTCGAAAAATAGAAGTCCCAAAAAAAAAAAAAACAAAAACAAAAACAAAACAGAAGTCTCCAGTATCAATTTTCTGAGTGGCAATATTATTATCGATTCTAGCTACTATTTCATGTAATGATGTATTAGACGTTTTTATAAATAGTATACCCATTGAAATATTATATCTTATACATATATTAGCCACAATTTATTTACTAAGACACATACTATTTGGTCCACGTGAATTGCCATCCAATTTAAATTATACCCAATTAGTAAATTTAAAAACCATGAAGTATTTCAAAACCCATGATTAGTTACTATGCTACTATTCCTTTCTTCTTTGCTTTCACTACTTGCTACTTATGAAAATGTCATTCAAATAAAACATAAGTGTAAAAAAAAAAAACACACACACACACATTTCACATAGCTATCTCTATAACCATCTATTGCATTATATTTGAATCACATATCATGCAATTTCTTCATATTATTACAACTTTAAGACAACATCTGGGCCTATAATCTTTTTTTGCAAAGCAAAAATTAATTACCAATATATATATATATATATATATATATATATATATTGATGTGGGTAGGACGAGAATATAAAGGAGGCCCTCAAGACATGTTACTATTTCAAAGAGATCCTATTTTTAATAAGTAAAAATCATAAAGTTGCAGAACTCCAGAGCTTCCTCTGGTAGAAGTGGGGCGCAGAAGTGGTGAAGAAACTGGGAACAACAGAGATGAAGTCGCATGCGCTCGGAGTAGAGGATTATAGTCCATAAAGAAGGGCGATAAGCATGGAACAAGGCATTGCTGACATGGACAAAGAGGACAAAGAGGACAAAAGGAATATTTCCCTGCATAACAGAAAATGGAAGGATCTAGAGGGAGAAATGTGTACCTTGGGCTGCAAAAGGAATACTTTAACAAAAGGAATATTTTGATGGCTTAAGCAACAAGGAAGTCAAAAGAGTAAATGACAGAAATACCCTCCTTCTATGAAGAAATAATATAAATAGGAGAAACTATGTATTGTAAAGGGGTTTTTTCACTTTTAATCAAGGAAGAATACTTTCTCTTTTTCTTCTCTAGAAAGTTAAGTTTTTCATTCACTTGTTCTTGAGGTGTTTGCTATACAGTAACATCATATATATATATATATATATATATATATATATATAAGTGGAGAAGAATAGATCTAAAATTCTATCCTCAAAAAAGCCCATGTTTATTAAGATTGTTTCCAAGTCCAAAAATCCAACAGCGATGTGCCACCTGGCAATGTGGCAATCTTGATTGTGTGGCCATTGCTACTTCTATCTTACTATATAACTCTTCCTATCTCACCACTTTCTTCTCTCTCAACACCAACTTTTTAAATTTTTTGCAAATATACACACTACTAAATTCAACTTACTAAGAGCTCTCTATTAAACGACAATGGCGGCTGCCGTTTACACCATCGGAGCTGTCAACCTCGTGCCGGTATTTTCTTGTTCTTGTTTATATTATTTTCATCTATATTGTTACATGTTTTTTATTTAGTTATTCATGATTTGATTTGGGATACTAATATGCAATAATATGGTTTTTGATGGTTTAATTGTTCTAAGCTTTTCATGCTTTTAAAATGGCTTCTTTGCTGAGAACATGGCTCGATCACTTTGTTTAGAAACTAATTCCAACATCTTAGAAAATCTCGAGGCTCTAACAAAGTGTAGGACATAATTATATTATATTATGTGCAACTTGTTTCTGTATTTTGTTGCGTTGGACACCATGTGTTTAGTTTGTAGTACGAAATAATCGATCGGTATATTTTGTATTCCCTTTAATTCACGTCATATGCTAAAATATAATTGATGTCAGTTATACATGTGGTTTATGCTGGTTACTTTTGAAATTTAAAAGAAACACACTAATATTTTAAATTCGGTACAGTTTAGTAATAACGTCATATTATAATATATGTGTGTACATGGTGTGTATTGTAAAGTACAATTAAAATGGAAAAACAGATAGAATATATATGATATGAAACGGAGAATTGGACAGCCAACAAAAATATATACACTCTCTACTGAAGCTGCTCTTTCACTAAATTGGTTTTTTTTTTTTTTTTGAAGCCTAAAAACTGTAATTTTTCTTGTAGATCTCATATTGCTGGATAATATTGTTTAGAAATCCCAAAAGATAAGGTTTTGATTGAAAAAAACATTACTGCTGGATAATATTGTTTTGAAATCCCAAAAGATAAGGTTTTGATTGAAAAAAACATTACAAGTTTTTTGAAAATTGTATTTTAGCATCACTTTTGAACTTTTAGAAAGAAAAAATAATTCTTCATTTTGAAATAGTTGTTGCTTTAGGAAATAAAATTAAGTAACAGTTATTACAAGTTGTATGTAAGCATGTAAAAAATAGTGGGAGGCGTTGACAATATTTTGTCAAACAATTAACGCAAAAACTCATGTGAGACGGTCTCACGGAAACTTTCCGTGAGACAGATCCTTATTACCCATGAATTGAATCAATATCCATAAACTTTCATATGAATTGTTTAGTGTGGGTTATAGGTTGACCCGGTCTCACACAAAACTTACTCAACAATTAATAATGATTAAAATATCAAAAATATAGCATGATTTATTTTGTAAAATTTTAAAACATGTGTGAAAATTATAATTTTGTCAAAGTTTAAGGTTTGTTATTATTATTATTATTATTATTATTATTATTATTATTATTTACAATTAAGATTTTGGATAACCTAGGTTATAAACTAACATGCTATTGAAGTGATCATTTGTGTAATATGCATTACTAAACAATCATATTCCAACATAAAATTCCAATGGTAATAATAATAGTTGGAATTTCCGATGGAATTTCCAACGGAATTCAATGCTGTTGGAAATTCCATTGGAATTTTTATAATTTTCAATAGAATTTCCAACAGAATTTAACGCCGTTGGAAATTCTGTTGGAATAATGTTGGAATTTTATTGGTGGTAGTATATTCCAACGGAAAAGTACCGTTGGAATTTCCGACGAAATTTAAATTGCAACGCCCCTTTTTCCGACGGTCCACTTCTGTTGAAATTTCCGTTAAAATGAAGAATTCCAATAGAATTTTACAAAATTTTGTTCCGTTGAATTTGAGTGATTTCTAGTAGTGATGATAAAGAAATAGAAAACTCGAACCATTAACAACGAGGTAATCTAATGTTAACGGAATTCAATATGATGAATTAATTCGTCTCAGGCAACAAGTTTTTGCGATAATACTTGATCTATGGATTTGATATTTGAAAAGTAGATAAAATCTGTGTGGTTTAATCACACTTTCATTTGGTGAAAATGATATATTCAGTTGAAGTTGAATGGATCAAGTGGGAGCCCAGCAGTGTCAAGCTCAGCCTTCTTCGGCTGGAGCTTGAAGAAGACAAGCCCGACCATGGTTTCATCGTCGACAGGAAACATGAAGGTGGTTGCAGAGGCAGCTGAGATAGATGAGAAGAAACAGACAGAGAAAGACAGGTGGAAGGGCCTCGTCACTGATATCTCCGACGATCAACAGGACATTACTCGCGGCAAGGGCATGACCGACTCCCTCTTCCAAGCCCCCACCGGAATGGGGACTCACGACGCTGTCCTCAGCTCCTACGAGTACATCAGCCAGGGCCTCCGACAATACAACTTGGACAACACCATGAGTGGTTTCTACATTGCTCCTGCTTTCATGGACAAGCTTGTTGTCCACCTTGCCAAGAACTTCATGAAGTTGCCTAACATCAAGGTCTTTCATGAAATTCCCTAGGACTTTTGTGTTTATTAATATATACAGCGCTGTATTTAATGACTATCATTAATTTACTGTACAGGTCCCTTTGATTCTGGGGATCTGGGGAGGCAAAGGGCAGGGTAAATCATTTCAATGCGAGCTTGTGTTCGCCAAGATGGGAATCAAGTGAGTTGACATGATTTTGTTTCCATGATTTCCTCTTGATCATGAAAATATAATGACACGAATGGAAATGTGGAAACAGCCCGATCATGATGAGCGCGGGAGAACTGGAAAGCGGGAACGCAGGAGAGCCCGCGAAGCTGATCAGACAGAGGTACCGTGAGGCAGCTGACATCATCAAAAAGGGGAAAATGTGTTGTCTTTTCATAAACGATCTCGACGCGGGGGCTGGTCGTATGGGGGGCACCACACAGTACACGGTGAACAACCAGATGGTGAACGCGACCCTCATGAACATCGCCGATAACCCCACCAATGTACAACTCCCCGGAATGTACAACAAGCAGGAGAACCCTCGTGTGCCCATCATTGTCACTGGTAACGACTTCTCCACTCTGTATGCTCCACTCATTCGAGACGGTCGGATGGAGAAGTTCTACTGGGCCCCCACACGTGAGGATCGAGTTGGCGTTTGCAAGGGCATTTTCCGAACTGACAACGTCCCTGATGAGGCCGTTGTCAAGCTTGTCGACACCTTCCCCGGCCAATCAATCGGTAAGTATATGCCATTAGAAAACGGCTAAACTTATATAAGAGATCTTATGAGTGAGTGAGTGAGTGCTTGCGGAAAGAGTTTAATAAGTTTTACATCAACTTTTACCATAATGATCATTTTGGAGATGTTTTGCATTTGTGTTATGAGCATAGTTTTTACTAAAACTAAGCATAGTTTTTTCCGTAAATGCTGTCTTTACAGTTTATAAGATGTTAGTAATGACAAGTGTGTACGTTGTTGCAGATTTCTTCGGGGCTCTAAGGGCAAGAGTATACGACGACGAGGTGAGGAAGTGGGTGGCGGAAAACGGAGTAGAGAACATAGGGCAGAAGCTGGTGAACTCAAGGGAGGGGCCACCAACATTCGAGCAGCCAAAGATGACACTGGAGAAGCTTCTAGAATACGGGTACATGCTAGTGCAGGAGCAGGAGAATGTGAAGAGGGTGCAACTAGCTGATAAATACCTGAAAGATGCTGCTCTTGGAGATGCCAACAAGGATGCTATTGAGCGTGGATCATACTATGGTTATTACATCATAAACTCATCCCCTTTATAAACATACACTAATTAAGACAACATATATATTAATAATGTGTTGTGTTTTTAATATTACAGGGAAAGCAGCCCAGCAAGTTGTTGTTCCAGTGCCAGAAGGGTGCACAGATCCCAATGCCAAGAACTTTGATCCAACTGCAAGAAGTGATGATGGAACCTGCCAATACACTGCTTAATTAATTAGGGGTTTTTAGTGTCGTTTTTGTTTGAGAATTATGAAGTTGTCTATAAATACAAGCATGTGTTGTGGGAGTACCAATATAATACAAATTTGGTACTTGCATGGTGTCTTTCATGGATTAATGTTGTTCTCTAGTTTGTGTTGCTTACCTATTCATGATTTGAATTACAAGGTTGATCGTTTAAAGTGAAGGATATCCAGTCTGCTGAATTCGGATTTTGTATCAATGCTCAAAATTTAGAGTAAACTACTTTTTCCCCCCATAAAATAGGTCCCTAACAATTTAGAACTTTATTTATTCGGGCCGGTCAATTTGGACAATAATTTTCCAAAAAGTGCAATTTATGCCTAATTTCGGTCTAAATTACTTATTTGAGCTGAAATCACATGTGCGGTGCACGTGAGGACGGGCTCACCAGACCAACTTGCTGACATGGAATAAAAATAAAGTAAAAAAAAACAAAATTAAAAACATTTTTTAAGAATAAATATAAAGTAAAAATTAAAATTAAAATTAAAAAAAAAACCAAAATTAAAAACAGCGTCTTCTCCACCACCACCTGCCGCCCCTTTCCCCCATATACAAAATCCCTCTTCCCAGCTTCATTCTGGAACAAGATTTCTAGCCCATAACCAATAATAATAATAATAACCAGAGTGTGAGACTCAGAGAGGAAGGGCCGGTTACGACCAAATGCATATATAACCAAATGCCATCCGGGTTTGCCAAGCCAAGATACGGGCAAGATCTGTCACCATACCCCACCCAACTCTACGAACTTCTCCATCATCACCTGCACATAGATCCGGGTCAACTATTACACAATGATGATGATGATGATGGGTTTGAAGTTGAACAAATTCCAAGAGTTTATATTGATTTGAAGCAGATAGTTGAAGATGATAATGGAAAAAGAAATTAATTGGTGATTCAGAGAAGTTGATGAAATCGATCCATCGTCAAATTCTCATTTCTCTGAACACAGTCGCACGACGAGTTTGATCCGACCAAGCAACGATTTGCAGAAAAGGGTCGTTGATTTTATGGAATTGGCCGGTGGATGGCGGAGGGTGGCGGAGGAAGGGGGCAGCGAATTTGCAGAAAAAGGGCTGTTGATTTTGTGGAATTGGCCGGTGAATGCGGACGGGGCGCTGGGGAAGGGGGGATTCTCAACTTTTTTTTTTTTTTTTAATTTTTATTTTGATTTTAACATTATTTTTATTCTTAAAAAATGTTTTTAATTTTTTTAATTTTCTTTTATTTTTATTACATGTCATCAATGTTGGCCTGGTGAGCCCGAATTAATGGCCACACATGCGATTTCAGCTCAAATAAGCAATTCGAGCCAAAATTGGACATAAATTGCACTTTTTGAAAAATTACTGTTTAAATTCACCAGCTCTAATAAATAAAGTCCTAAATTGCCACAGATCGTATTTTATGGGGCAAAAAAAGTAGTTTACTCTTCATACTTATTATAAAGACTTTTTTAAGAGCACATTGATACGAGATACTCAACAATATACATAACTAGTGTAAGATCAGTATGTGTATCACACGAATATTTTAATATTAATTAAAAAATTGAAGATTACTATTTATAAATAAACTTTATTTTTATTATTATTATTATTATTATTATTATTATTATTATTATTATTATTATTATTATTAATCATTAATTTTAACGTAATTAATATGTAAATTAAACTTAATTATGCAAATTAAACTTAATTATGCAAAACATTTCAATTTTAATTTAGTGCAATTGCAACAATCAACTTCAACGAAAATATTTTACCCTAATTCTCTCACAAAAAAATAAATAAATCTATATTTTGCCTAAAATTTCATAAGTACAATTTTCTTACCTATTATTTTTATTGAAATTTTGTTTTTCAATTATCTAGTTCATTGAATGTTTATTTATAATAAATTAAAAGTATTAAGAATGAATTGAAATTGAAATTGAAATTAATTAAACTTTTGAGTGGGAAATAGAATTAACCAGAGAATAACATGCATCCCTTTTGATTATTTCTTTAATATAGATCTATGTTAATGAGGTTGCGACTTTTTTAATAGAACTAGATTTTTTACACGTGCGTTTGCACGTGGATCTCTTTTTTCAGAAGTATTAATTTTGATATTATGTTCCTTTTTTGATGCAGACATTAAAATATCAAATAAAAATAAATATATGATGATGCTGCTTTAAAATAAAGAAGTTTAATATCATATAAATTTAGAAGAAAAAAAAAACTAATCTAAACAAAGAAAAAGTGTGAAAAGAATGATATCTATTAGAAGTGTTTTCTCTATATATATATATTTTTTTCTTGCAAGCTTTGTTGTTGTGGTTTGAGGTGTTTGTTTTGGTCATAACTTCTTTAACTGGCATTCTTTCTTTAAGAAGAGATAGTCATCATCTCTCTTATTTTTTATTTTACTATCATTCTTTTCTCTTGGTTCTGAAACTTTCTCACATTCCTTTTTTTCTACCTTCTGTTATTGTATTCACTTGTTCAAACAAACATATATTCATATGAAACTAATTAGCATCAACATATTTTCAATATATGATACTGGATCCATATCCTGGAACACACTAAACTCGCTCTTTATGAAAATATGTTTTCGATTTTCTTCAAAGTTTATAGTTTTTCAAACATAATAGTAATAAAAATTAAGATCACGTATTTTCGTTGAATGTGATAGAATGTTTGCATATTTCCCACCTCCAACTAATCAAATCAATGTTTTGCATACAATTTTAATAGAGTTCTATAATGCTACAAATATATCTCATTTAGAGCAGGCCTAATACAGCGCCTCTCTAGCATCCACCGTCAAATTCCTTTCTCCAACACAGCGCCACTATGAAAGTTATTGTAGAGATTTGCACAGTGTGGTGCTAGCTGTAGCGCTATTATTATTATTTTTCTATTTTTATTTATTTATTAAATCTTGTGAAATTATTTATTATATTTGAGATAATATATATAATTGTATTTTGTCAACACAAATTGTGATATAAAAATATTTTAAATGATACGGATGGTAATTTGAACAACATGCACCCTTAATGTTTAAATTATGGTGCATATATACCTCTAATGTTTACATTTTTATGCAAATGTATCAAATAATTCCTTTTATTATTATTATTATTATTATTATTATTATTATTATTATTATTATTATTATTATTATTATTATTATTATTATTATTATTATTATTATTATTATTATTACTACTATTATTTTCTTACATCCTTCTTACAAGTTTTTTTTATTAAGAAATTACTTATTTATATATTGCAACATACATTTCTAATCCTAAATAATTTACAAAATAAAATTTATTTTGATAAGAAATTATATTAATTTTTATTTAAATAATGTTTTTTTACTTGCGTAAATGTTATGTTTATTACTAAACATACATTTTTTTACTTAAATTTCATATTTAAGTAAAAAATTGTGTTTACTAATTAAAAAAAAATGTATGTTTTTAAGGTAAACATAGTCATATATAAGTAAAAATTTATTTACGTAAATAATTGTATGTTTTTTCTAATCCTAAATTATGTTTTTTTACGTCAAATTAATACACTCATTTTATAATATTATGTAAAATAGTCGTTAATCATTTGTACCGAAATATTCTAAATTACATTTAAATTTTATTAAAAAATTTTACTTTGGAAAATTTTTGTGAACTAAATGAATCTACATTTTATAATAATGTCAAGAAATGTAGCATTTACCTCAAAAAATTATGTTTTTGTAAGTTTTAAATAGTATATAAATAAAAATAAATGATATCATACATGAAACACAAACATAATATTTTATTTGAAAATCCAAAAGAAAAAAATTACTTCATAATAATATATATTAAAGTATTACATATGTGATTTTGAAATTCAAAAATTAAGTGTAGAATAAAGTCCAAAAAAACATAATTTAAGTAAAATAATATAATTTCTTATCAAGATAAACTTTATTTTGTAAATTAGTTAGGATTAGAAATGCATGATGCAATACAAATAAGTAATTTCTTATTTAATAAAAAAATTGTAAGAAAGATGTAAAAAAAAAAAAAAGGAAATATTTGATAATAGTGCATCAAAATATAAACATTAGGGGTATATTTGCACCACAAGTTAAACATTAAAGATGTATTTGCTCCTAAAAAAAAGATTAAGGGTGTATTTACACCTCTCCATAAACGTTAATGATATATTTGCACCTTTGCCCTTTGATCAATAAATCAAATTTATTTTTTTCCAATAATTAATATGTGAATAGTGACTTGTAGTTTGTGAATTGATCAGTCTTACGATTTGTGAAACATCACATGAAACTCATTATATCCTAAAAAGGTGTTGAGCTAAAGATTTATAGTATAGCACGTTGATATAGATGCCCCATGGCAGAGGGTAAATGCAACACTTATTATAACATGTGGACCACTAATCAAAAGTGATATCACAATGCTACAATTAATTTCCTCAATCTTAGCTCTATTCTATTAATTCATTTTTTTCTATTAAATGTCACTCATCATAAGCCACCACATATGTTTACATGCACTTATTAAAACTCAACTCAATAATCCAAAGTAAGTATACTCTTATGAAAAAATTAAGGAATTTATGGCATGTTTGGGAGGGGTTTTAGCGGGTGTGAGGAATCCTGCAATTGAAATTCGGAATTTTATAATAAAGATAAATAGTGAAAATATATGTTAGAGTATGATTATTATATGATGTTAAATTAATGTCGGAAAATGTGGGTTTGGTGAAATACGTGTCTTTGATAATGATTTATGATTTATATATATTTATATATAGTATAATTGAGTTCAAATTTTTTGACTCAAATTTAAACACGAAAACAAATATGTATTAGGATTTTGAAATCTCTTCCAAACATGGCGTTAGAAATTTGACTAATACACCTTTCAAATAATTATAATTTAGAAAATAAAGGATAATCAAATTAACTCCAAAATAGGTTCCAATCAAATACCTAATTAAAATTTCAAAAATGTACATGTCAATGGAAGCAATTAGGATACTTTTACAACACAAAAACTCATGTGAGACGGTTCATGGATAGTTTTCGTGACACGGATCCTTATTACCCATGACTTGAACTCATATCCATAAATTTTCATATAAATTGCTAAGTGTGGATTATAATTTGACTCGTCTCACGATAAAAGATCTGTGAGCCGGTCTCTCTCACACACATATATATAGAGAATAATTGGAAACAAAACTAGGAATTTATATAACTCGTAAAATTAAGATAAAATTTCGATTTATATTATTACGAACCTTGAACCTTATAACTTAAGATGTAGATTACGATAATCATCGAAATTCAAATCAGATAATGTAAGTTTTCTCGTCTTTATTATACCATCTCAACTCAAAAAGATTTGATTTATGTTAGCATGAATAATGTATGTAGAGTGTTAATGAAAGTGGGTGGCGGTTTAGGCTCCAAAAATTGATTCCCTTTTGAAAAAAAACACACAAAAACCCACGTGGGTGTGGGTGTGGGTGTGGGTGTGGGTGTGGGTATTGACAAATGAAGAGGACGAGACACAGACTGCCTCCCGATTTCAACGCCCAACTTGCTTTGATATTTGTGCATTCATCACTATTTTTCTTTTTTTCTAAATTATTATTTTTAAAAATCAAGAATAAATAAAATAAAAAATAAAAACAAAAACTATAGAAAGTTACAAGACATTAATCTGCAACCCTGATTAAAAAGACACAATTAAGTAGATAGATGACTTGGGAATAATTATTACTTTGTTGACAAAAACGTTTTGAACAAAAAATTAGATCATGAATGGTAGTTTCGAAAATTGAAATGATCTTGAGTGGTCATTTCTCAACATTGCTAAAACTCAGCAAAAACCCTAGAACATTCTTTTGAGAAGAAGAAGAAAAGCTAAGCTGATTTCATTAATCTGTAAAAATGGAATACACACATATATATAGAGATGAAAGCTTGGAGACTAAGCTAACTATATAACTAACTTTCTTCTAGAAGATGACATGGCAAATAACAAACTAAGCAAAGAAAAATATCTACTGCTGCTTCTTCTTCATGCACACACGTGCATGTATGTAATTTCAATATGCTCCTAACCAGGATCGCGTGAGACAACAAGTTGAGAGCTAAGTGTGGAGAAGCGTCCAGCCGAGAGTCCTTTAGTAAGAAGGTCAGCAACTTGACTTTCAGAGGGAACAAATCTAATGTCAAGGTCTTTATTCTTAACCTTTTCACGTAAGAAGTGCACATCAACCTTAATATGTTTTGTACGGGAATGGAAGGCGGGGTTGAAAGCAAGCTTAATGGCTCCATCATTATCACACCAAAGAACAGTAGGAGAGGCAAGAGGAATGCCTAGCTCCATGAATAAACCCTTGAGCCATATAATGTCAGTAGTTGCCAACGTAAGAGATCTATAATCGGCCTCCGTACTGCTGCGAGCAACAACGTGTTGCTTCTTACTGCACCACGTAATAGGATTAGAGCCAAGAAAAATGCAATACCCACTAGTACTCCGTCGATCATCGGCATTACTAGCAAAATCGGCATCGGCAAAACCTTGAAGAACCATCCTGGAGACAGGTCTGAACATTAAACCTGAGGTTTGAGTACCCTGCAGAAATCGAAGCACACGTTTGCATGTTGTCCAATGCTTAACAGAGGGTTGATGAAGATATTGGCTGAGCTTGTTGACCATGAAAGCAATATCCGGCCGGGTTAAGGTTAAATATTGCAGACTCCCAACTATACTTCTATAAAGTGAAGGCTGATCAAATAGAGGGCCATCATGAAGTGTAAGTTTCTAGCCCGAGAGATACGGCGTAGGACTTGGTTTACAAGTAGATAAACCAGCTTGACTGAGGATGTCTCTTATATATTTAGCTTGGGATAGATGTATACCCTCAGATGATCGATGTGCCTCAGTACCAAGAAAATAATTGACTTCACCAAGGTGCTTGAGAGAGAACTTCGAATGTAGAGCTTGAATAAGACTTGAGATCATGCAAGAATCATCACCAGTGATTAATATGTCATCCACATAAACCAAGATAAAAATAACCTTGCCATGCAAATGAGAGTAGAACAAGGAGTGATCAAAGGCAGAATGCTGAAAACCAATGGAGAGCAAATAAGACTTCAATTTCTCATATCAAGCCTTTGGAGCTTGCTTGAGACCATATAAGGCTTTAACAAGCTTGCAAACATGCGTGGGATGATGAGGATCAAGAAACCCTTCAGGCTGATACATATAAACCACTTCCTTGAGATCACCTTTGAGAAACGCATTGTTTATATCAACTTGTTGGATCGGCCAACCCTTAGTGACTGCCACGGAAAACATGAGTCGGATGGTGAGGGGTTTAATGACGGTGCTGTAGGTATCAAAATAGTTGACACCAGCATGTTGCTCAAAACCTCTAGCCACCAATCTTGCTTTATACTTGCTAATACTACCATCAGGATGCCTTTTAATTCTAAAAATCCACTTGTTGGTGATAGGAGTGATTTCAGGATTGTAAGAAACTAAAACCCATGTATTATTTGACATCAAGGCTTTGAATTCATCTTCCATAGCATCCTTCCAATGAGGGCAAGTCAATGCTTGAGAAACAGAGGTGGGTCAGTGGTGGTAAGACATGAGGAATATAGCCGTGGCTTGAAAATACCACTCTTTGACCTAGTAATCATAGGGTGGATGGAGGAAGAGAGAGGAGCAGATACAGGAGAGGAGGAAGAAGGATGAATAGATGAGGAGATAGGAGCATGGACAGGAGAAGAAGAAGAAGGAATGGAGGGAGAAGGAGAATCTGTTGAGGGAGCACTTTCAGATGAAGTTACTGAGGAGCTTGATGAAGTAAAAGAGGGGATGATAGGTAAAGAAACTGGAAGGATTGGAAGCATAGATGAAGTGTGAGAGAGAGATGAAGACTGAGAAGATGATGAGGGAAAAAGATCAAGAAAAGGGAATTCAGACCCATGAAAGGCCACAGACTTAGCAACATAAATTCTCCCACTTGGATGAAGGCATTTGTAACCCTTATGATCATGACTATAGCCTAGGAAAACACATTTGTGACTTCTAAAATTAAGCTTATGTGTATTGTATGGCCGTATGTAAGGGAAGCATGTACAACCAAATGATTTTAGAAAATTATAATCAGGAGGTTTATGAAAAAGAAGAGAATAAGGACACTGACCTTTGAGAATAGGAGTAGGAAGTCGATTGATTAGAAAAATGGCAGTGTGAAAAGCATCCCACCAGTAATTAAGAGGAATTGAAGCTTTGCTAAGAAGAGAAAGACCTATTTCAGCAACATGTTGATGTTTCCTCTCAACAAGACCATTTTGTTGATGAGTGTAAGCACAAGAGAACCTGAGAGCAATTCCGAGAGATTGAAGATAAGAAGATAACACCCTAAACTCACCCCCCATGTCACATTGAAGAGCCTTAAGTTTTGTGCCAAAAAGTCTTTCAACTAAGGGTAAGATTTTTTTATACAAAATGGCAACATCAGATTTGGCATGCATAGGATAAATCCAAGAGTATCTTGTGTAATCATCTACAAAAAGAACGTAGTATTTATAACCTTCTTTAGTGGAAATAGAAGCAGGTCCCCAAACATCACAATGCACAAGCTCAAGAGGAGTAGAAGTAGTATGATTAACAGATGGAAAATGAGATTGATGAATTTTACCTATTTGGTAATCCTCACAAAAATCAGAAAAGGAAGAGCATGACACTTTTATTGATTTCAGAATATTAGAGAGAGTCTTATTACATGGATGACCTAAACGGTGATGCCACAAGTCATGAAGTTTTGAAGCATTACATGAAGTAGAAAAAGAAAAAGGATGTGACAACAAAGTAGAGGTAGTGGTGGCAGACTGGGAAATTGGAAGATGAGAAATGTTCAGCTGATATAGTCCATCTTTAAGTGCTCCCTTCAACAGGATTTGGTGAGATCGAAGGTCCTTCACATAGCAACAAGAGGAGTGAAATTCAATATAAACAGAATTATCATGCAAAAATTGAGATGCTTAACAAATTGTTTGTGATGTCAGGAACATAAAGGACATTATGAAGAGAAAGAGAAGAAGTAGGAAGAAGAGAGGAAAAGCGTGTAGATCCAGTGTGAGAGATGGAAATAGAAGAACCATCACCAACCACTAGCCTTTGCTTACCCTGATATGGAGAATGCATGTGAAGTGTTTCCAAAGCCGAAGTAACATGGTGAGTAGCTCCACTATCAACAATCCAGTTTGACGAATGAGATGGAACAAGTGGAGAACCAGAATTAAAGGCCTGAGGAGAAGTATCAGTAGTACTAAGAAGATTTGCTTGAGCGATTTGAGCCGAATCCTCCAATCCAGTAAACGAAACATCAAATCGTTTGAAGCATTTGATAGCCACATGGTTGGATTTACCACAGATTTGGCAAACCACCCGATTACCTCGAGGAAAACGACCATTAACTCGACCTCCTCTACCACGATTGGAAAAACCTCATCTGCCACGAGCCGAAGAACCACGCATGGCACCATAACTAGCAGAAAGAGTAGGGATGGCAATGGGGCAGGTCGGGGCGGGTAGTTAACTGCCCAGACCCGCCCCGCGACCCGCCACGGGTCACAAACCTTTGCCCCGTGCCCCGCCCCGCCCCATTTTAAAAAATAAAAATAAATAAATAAATAAAAATTTGAAATTTTTACATAAATAATTTGAAAAACACCTAATTATAAATCATTAACTAAATAATTTGAATAATTATTTAATTAAATAATTGAAGTGATGATTTAATTTTATTATTTTACACACCCAACAACAAATTAAAAACATTATTTTACATGTAATATTACTACTTTAGTCTTTTACTTCATTAATTAAAATATGATCCTAAATTACTTTTATATATATGTATATATATACACTTAATTATCATAATATATACATTAATTGACATTAATGTATATAAACTTAATTATCACAATTAATATATATTATTAATATTAATATTAGAACGGGGCGGGGCGGGGCAGGACGGGGCGTTGTGGGTACCCAGACCCGCCCCGCCCCGAGCACGGGTCGGGTCCGCCCCGCCCCGTTTCAAGCACGGGGCGGGTCCGCCCCGCCCCAAACACCACGGGTCAGGTCGGGTCCCCACGGGTCGGGTCAATTTTGCCATCCCTAAGAAAGAGCTACACCAACCAATTGAGATGCAATGGAATGCTGCTGAGTAAGGCGCATTTCATGTGTTTGTAACACAAACTGAACTTCAGATAACGAGAGCGCATCACTTCGTGTTGTGAGATTAACTACCACATTCTCAAAATAAGTCCCTAAACCTCCAAGGATATACAGAACTAAATCATCATCCGAAAGAGATTGGCCAGCCGCACGCAACTGATCAGCAAGAGATTGCATATGCATAATAAAATCAGCAACAGGCATGTCGCCCTTTTTGAATGTTTGTAGCTGAAAACGGAGATGCATAGCATGTGCTTTGGATTGAGACCGAAACAATTGATCTAAAACACACCAGATTTCAAACGAGTGAGTAAAACGACTCACAAATCCGAGCATAGAATCAGAAATAGAGCTCAAAATCCAGCTCTTGAGAAGTTGATCCTTCCTGATCCAAGTGGTAAACTCAAGTCCCCGACGTTGAACACCATCGCCATTGTCAACGAATTCAGGAGGAATGCATGATTCATCACCAAGTAAAAATGAATCAAAACCATGAGCTGTAACTGTGGCTAAGATTTGAGAACGCCAATATGTGAAATTTAACCGATCCAAACGGAGAGTAAGAGTAGGAAAGTGAGGCAAAGGCAAATCAGCCATGGCAAAAACAAATCAGATGAAGAAGCAGCAATGGCTCTGAGATACCATGCTAAAACTCAGCAAAAACCCTAGAACATTCTTTTGAGAAGAAGAAGAAAAGCTAAGCTGATTTCATTAATCTGTAAAAATGGAATACACGCATATATATAGAGATGAAAGCTTGGAGACTAAGCTAACTATATAACTAACTTTCTTCTAGAAGATGACATGGCAAATAACAAACTAAGCAAAGAAAAATATCTACTGCTGCTTCTTCTTCATGCACACACGTGCATGCATGTAATTTCAATAAACATGAATAGTGAAAATTAGAGAATCGAGAAGCAATTACATAAAATTACTAATAATAAATTAAATGTAAGAAAATACAACATCACATTACTAAAAAATAAATTAACAATACATGAAAATAAAATATGAAAATACTGAAATTGGTTAAAATACATAAAAATAAATAATAAAAATACAATCTGAATAAAATTATATTAAAGAGCTTGTAGGTGTGTAAATATGTTAATCAATTATAATATATTTGAAAAATATGATTAGATAAATTTATAATTAGAAATATAATGGAATATTCATTTTTAGTGTAAAAAGTAGTGCAGAGTATTGGAGATGAAATATTATTTCTGTACTATTTTAGTGCAGAATCTGCAATAAAATAGTGTTAAGTGCTGGAGATGCTATTAGGATGGGTGATATAGCGATTTCTTACAAATTCATTTTGTTTGAGGGAGTTAAAAGTAGTAGTGACTAATCATGTCGTATTTTGTATCTATATGATAATAAAACGAATATGATAAGAATACATACAAACATGATACGATACAATTTAAAAAGGAAAAAAGGAAATAAAATCAATACTTTCATGTCAATATGACACGAAGCTGACACGATGAGAAATATACCTAAAAGAGCTGGATTCCTGTGAGACCGTCTCATGTGCGACGGCACTGGTGCACAGTCGTGTGTTGGGCCACGGTCGTGTCTCAGGACACGGTCGATCGTGCGCCGAAACACTGTGTCCCAGGACATAGTCGATCGTGCGCCGAAACACATACTTATAGCACTAAAAGACATACTTATAGACAAAAATCACATACTTATCTCGACCGTGCCCTGAGACCTGACCGTGCGCCACAGATTGCTCACGTGAGGCACGGTCTGTTCCAGGGCTCGGTCGTGGGCGAGAAAAAAAAATCACATACTTATAGTGAAAAATCACATACTTATTATTGAAAAAGACATACTTATACACTACATTCGCACACAGTCGTGTCCTGGGACACGGTTGACCGTGCGCGAGTGCCGTCGCATGTGAGACGGTTGCATATGAGTATTTGTGTACCTAAAAATTAAATTGGCTTACATCAGTATGTAAATACACGACGCAAACATGATAATAACAAAGATTATATTTAAATTAGAAAATTACTGAATTTTAATAAAATATTATGATATATAGTAATATTAATAGGAAATGTGTCACAACAGGTAAACATAGTGCCAAAAAAATATTGATAGTTGTCGAAAAACATTTTGCAGCGATATTATTTGCTAAATTATCATCAAAAACCGTATTGTAAACTTTTTTTTTTCGCAATATGGTAATTGTCACAAATAGCCTATTCTAATTGTTTTTTTTACAACTTATTGTCCATATATATTATCAATTTTTATGATAATACGTTATTGCTAAAATCGACTTTTAGCAAGTAGTTTTGTGTTCACAAGAAATTATCTCATAACATTTTTTTTAGTGATTAATAACTTAATGTATTATTAACGAGCTGTGGACATGAACTCGACATGACACATAAATTTTCGTGTTGATATCACATACACAATAATGATAACACAAATTAATATGATTAACTTAATACAATTGTTTTTCTATATTTGTATCCTGTCAAATATTACATTTCCAATCGGATCAAATCAATGGTAAGATGAGCTTAAATAATCAATAATTTTTTATTATTATCTTAGATGTATAAGCAACTTTTCAAAAATAATATAGAGTTAATTACTTCTTATGTCCCGTAATTTGACTCGATTCGCAAAAGAAGACAATTTTTTTTTTTTAAGCTTGTAAAAGAGGACACTTACTTTTTTGGGCTTACAAAATAAGACTTTAACTTACAAATTTCGTGGATTTTACCCAAATTAAACCCGAATCGAGCAAATCGCACGTGAACCGCACGTGCCACCCTTGATTTCGGGCTTTCCGGACCGAATTGCTGACATGGAATTACATTTTAATTTATTTTATTTTTGAAATCAAAATTATTAAAAAAGAAAAATCACAATTCCCCCTTCCCCCGCCCCCACCACCGGAAGTTTGCCTCTCCCTCGCCGCCGCCCTCTCCCTCTTTCGCCAAAAGTGCCGTAAGTAATTAGAACTGGAGATTAATTGCAGCAAGTATGTATGACTAATTTTCTCAATCTTGTTTTGAAATTGCTGGAGAAGAATTTGTGAAAAGGGGGGACGCCATTGTTGGAGAGAAATTGCATAGAGAATTTGTGATTTTTTTTTTTAAATTTTGATTTCAAAAATAAATTAAATTCAAATTCAAATCTATGTCAGCAATTCAATTTGAAAAGCCCAAAATCCAGGGTGGCAGTTGCAATTTACGTGCAATTTCGACCAATTTGCTCGATTCGGGCTTAATTTGGGCAAATTCCGCTAATTAAGTAAGTTAAAATCTTATTTTGCAAGCCCAAAAAAGTAAGTGCCCTCTTTTACAAGTCCGAAATTTTTTTTATTTTTTTTTGCGAATCGGATCAAATTACGGGCATAAAAAAAGTAATTAACTCAATAATATATACATGATATTTAGTTGAAGGCAAAAACTTATATACTTATGGGGCACATAGTGGCACAGATCTAGGTGTTATATATATACTTTATAGGTGTTATGTTTTTTAGTGTTATACATATACTCTACAGGTATCATATTTATATAAGAGTATACATGTGATACCTGAAGAGTATACACATGATACATGTAGAGTATGTATTTAACACCAATATGATGATTAATTTGGGGGCACGAGCACACAAGTGTCACCCTTAGTTGAAACTTAATGTTCTTAATTAGAATTAACTGTATATTCTTTTCTTGCTAATATTACCAAAAAATTTAATTAATTAACCGTCATCTTCAAAACTTGTTTGACTCAAATGAGTTATGCTTTAAGAAAACAACAATTAAGTTGCTACTGCCATGGTTATATTGTTACAAAAAGATTAAAAAGTTTAACCCATCAGGAGAGAAATCTATATATATATAAAAGCAGGATATTCTGTCAAAAATAACTGCAATAAATTATCTACCTATTAAAAAATTACTATTTTAAGAAACCTATTAATTGTTTTCATATTGTATTTATTGTAAGAAACTCAATACAAATAAATAAATAAACCTATTTATTGTATTTTAAGAAATTCAATACAAATAAATAAATATTTAATTTAAGAAATCAGTTGTGATACTCAATTTAGTATTTATTGTATAGAAATTTGAAATGAAATAAATAAATAGATAAATAAGATGAAATGAAGGATTATATATTTATTATCTCTCATCTTATTTTTAAGTACTTAGTTTAAAGGGTAAATTACAAAAAAACAACTCCACCTATCGATTTTTTTCAAATTGCAACTTTTTTTTCTTCAGATTACCACCCAATCTTTTTGTGGTTTTGTCGATTGCAAATTTTCCGGCGAAATGGAGATTAATTTGTTCACTTTGCAACCTAAACTTTGTTTTTTTTATCAGATTGCAACCTGAACTTTGTGTTTTTATCAGATTGCAACCAAGAATGAAAATTTCGATTCCGGTGGAAATATAAGTAACTTAAATTCACGGAAATATCGTGAAAATATCGATATAGATGGAAATATGGATACTTATATTTATTGTTTTTTTCCCTATATTTACCAATATATTCCGATATTTTCTCGATATTTATTGATATTCCATCGATTTTTTACCGATTTTACATATATTTCACCAATTTTGACCAATATTTCCTTAATATTTATTTTATGAATATCGATCACACTTATATAACATAAATGTCACACTCATATATAGGGTTTATTGCGCGGAACCCCCTCATGTTTTAAAAAATATGCGTCAGTCCCCCCTGTGATAAGGAAATTGCAACTTAAACACGTGTGATAACAAAAACTCGGCACACGTCCCACACAACTTAACGGGTGTTAACGCTGTTATATTTTTCCACCTTCTTTCCCGTTATGTCCCTCATATACCCTAATAGAGGATCGTGAGAAATGAATGGATTTCTCCCACCACCACCCGCCGCCCCTTCCCCTCTCCTTTCATCTCTCTCTCTCTCACACCGACCCCCCGCCGCAACCAGCACTTCCGCCGCCGCCCTCCGCCAGCTGTGTGGTTGTTGAGGTGGATGATTGGTGTGTATGTGCGTGCGCTCCTCAAGGTCATCTCCATACAAGATCTCATCCACGCCTCCAAATCCAACCCACCGTCGGTCTCCCTCGACTTCCTTCGACGTCTATCTCAGAGGCTCAGCCTGAACCGCGGCGCCGCCGCCTAACTCCGAAACTACCCCCACATCTTCCACATTTACCCCCACTCCGAAACTTCGCCTAGCTTTTGTGATGGGCCTCGCCGTAGTAGTGTTTGGGCTCGAGGGTACAACCAAGAGATGCGTGGAAAGGTACAACTGGGTGATCTTCTTGGTCCACGTCGGTGTGGAAGCCTCTTGTGTGATTCTTCTTCTTGAAAACTCTGCAGATCACCCACCCATCCTCCTGTTTTTTTTCAGAGATCGGATTAAAGCTTCTGAATTTATTCTGAAAGATTCAAATTTAAAACATGGGTTGGATTTGGAATACGTACTTGAAATTCATGGGGGGCATTGTCATCGTCGAGGCGGGCTGCCGGCGATGCTGGTGAGAGGAGGGCTGCCAGCGTCCGTCGCCGGCAGCACCGGAAGCGGTGGCGGCTGAAATGGAGGGGAGCAGGGGCTGTGCAGGGAGGGGGTTTGGGAGTTAGGGATTGGGTTTGAGAATTTGATTATTTCCAGGGGCCCTTTTGCAATTTCTCAGTTTTTAATTTCAGCAATTTTAAAACTTAAAATTGAGCTATTTTCTTCTCTACATTAATCTCTATGGATATAATATGAATAAGCTAGAAAGAAAATAAATAGCAGGGATATCAAATTTTATTCATCAATAATTCTTAATATAATTGAATTTGAAAAGTGCTTTTAGGATTTTTAGAATTAATTAAAAAATTAGGTACAATCATAAGAGTGTAAGACAATTTTTTTTAAATTTTAAAAATAATTTTTCCAATTTTTTTAAAAATTATTATATATTATAAACAATAATATTATACAAAATTAGTGATAGTGAAATTATTAAACTGATATTAAAATTAAATATATTATTAGTATAATAAATTTTTTTTAAAAAAATTGTACCTAAAAAGTGGTGGGGAATTCAATTTGAAACTTTGTTGAAGGGGACTTCATGCATGAACCACATTTAAACTTTTGCATACATATATACTCAACAGCAAGGGCAATTGTGTACTTTTGCCCACAAATAATGATAAAAAAAGACCAAAAATCGCATCTCGAGCGCGTCTGCTACACATCCGTCAAGTATGATGGATTTGGGTGATACGCGCCGAATTTATGAAAACCCAGGTGTTTTTCGTGCAATTTCTCTAACACAAGAGGGTTTCGCGCGAATTACGATAACACGAGGGGGTGCGTAGGATTTTACCCCTCATATATATAACATAAAGGTATCAGTGTGAAGCGAAAAAAAATCATGATTTGCGATTGGACAAAAAAATTAAGGTTTGGGTTGCAAAGTGAAAATAATTAATTCATTTGCCGGAAAAATGACCGGAATTTTGCAATCGGCAAAACCACATAAAGATTGGGTGACAATCTTAAAAAAAAAAACAGATTAGATTGCAATTTTAAAAAAGTCGATAGCTGGGGTTTTTTTTTTTGTAATTTACCCTATTTTAAATCAATTTTAAATATATAATATATAAAATCAATCATTATTTAAGGATCTTAAATTTAATGTTCATATAAAATTTATCAAACTGAAATATGGAAATGTATGCGTGTGGGCTTCAACGATTTTTCATTTTAAACGTTTCTATGATATATATTATTAATTTATTGTAAATTAATATTAAAATGTATAAATAAAAAAAGATTATAGGTGTACCTAATAGATTACACATATAAAACATATCAAATAGAAAAAATTAGATTAAAATTATTATTGCAAGTTAACCAACTTATTCATTTGAAATATACAAATATTTTATTTTATCTTTCGTATTTTATATTTAGTTGTTGTCAAATTCTATTTATATTTATATTCTGATTAATTGAGGTGGCCGATATAAGGGATTTGACAGCGGTAAATTTTCTGGTTTTTCACAAATTAAAATTTCATCATTCTTAGTCCCTGATATATTGATTTATCAATCTTATAATTATTATTCATAATTTTTTTTATTCAAAATGTGTAGATTAAGTCCAATTTTGAATTGTTTCATTTAAATAGATAGCAAGAGAGATTTTCATATATTTGATAAGCTGATATAATTTTTATTTGATTTAAAATAAATGAGTTATATCAATATGTGGCGTTGAACAATATTTTTTTATTAAAATACGTTTGTATTTATAGTTATAAATGCCAATAAAATATAAATTTATTTATCTCAATACTTAAATCATAACGTTTCTAATACATATAACTTATTTAGATATTAAATTTATTTTTTAAAATTTCACTATCCATGTAATGTTTTGACACAATTTTTTTATTAATTTGTTTGTTTAATCCATAGATTAATATATTACTTTATATATTTCAAATTTCTAATATTTTCGAATATAATTATTTATAATGACATAAATTTAAAGTTAAAATACCTAGCTTTATACTAATACAAATTAAAAGAGTATCAATATATTTTTGTTAAAATAATAATCATTACATTTTATATGTTATTATATTTTTTTAATAATTATATATATATAACACACTGTGCAACGCACGGGTACACTACTAGTTAGTCTTAATAAAAAACATTTGTCACACCTGTAATAGTGACATAATAAATACTATAATATTGTCTCTATTAATAATGACTTGACCTAGGCTATTTATTAAATACCATCAGAATATTTTTCTTTCTAATAAGAATATCCAAAAACACTATAAACGTTTATGAAAATCCTTATTTGCATACCTCTTTTTGCGTTTGTATTTATATTTATTTATTTACATTTTCGTTGAGCATTTAAACAATAAAAAGTTTATGACCCCAATTAAGCAACACATGCATATATAATATATTTAAAACAATAAGTTCTCAACTACTCAATCGAGCACAGTCAATTATGAGAGGGTAAAACTAAATGTGAAAATTTTAGAGTTTAATAACAATTTACAAAATAAAAAAATAAAAAAATGTGGATGAATATATGAAAAACATGTAGAGCCCATTAGGCGAACCGACCAGTGGACTCTGAAAATAGCATTTAAAGGAATAATAATTATAATTAGTTGGGTGTAAGAGTTGTCCTTGTCATTTCTTTTCATCGTGGACACTTATCTACATCATATATATATATATATATATATATATATATATATATATATATATACACACTAATGTGAGTCCCGTGTGATACATGTATTTTAATATTAATTAAGAAATTTGAAATTTTTATTTATAAATAAAATTAATTATTATTATTTATCATTAATTCTTAATTTAATTAGTATGTAATTTAAATTTAATTATGTGAATTTTTTTAATTATCATTTAATGTAATTGCAAACATAATTTTTAACTAAAATATTTGCCTAAAATTTCATCAGAATATTTAAAATTTTATTATCAATCATAATTATTAGCATTTTGTTATTCAATTATTATTATTATTATTATTATTATTATTATTATTATTATTATTATTATTATTATTATTATTATTATTATTAAATGCTCTATAATTATAATAAATTATAAATATTAAATGATTTAAATTGTAATTAAATAGGATTAACCAGAGAGTGACATGTGTCACTCTTGGTTATTCCTTTAGTATAGATAATATAGATATATATATTTATTTATTTATTGGTGCAATCTATTAAGTATAATGTTTATTTATAATTAAATATGTATCTATATGAAATTATGAATATATATATAGATATACATATATATATATATTATGTTCTTTTCGTTCTTTCTTAACTTATTTTAATAAACTAGGATAACGAGACGAGGGGCAGCTACATTGGTTGTTTTAAGAATATTTTTAAACGTCCGCTAAGTAAGACCCTTTCCAATTTTCGTCCTCTTTCTTTAACTTCCTTATCACATATTAAAATCTTCAATCCAGCACGGCTGGTTACTCTAGAAACAGCAACATATAATTGGCCGTGACTAAAAACCAGTTTCTTAGGAAAAGACCAACATGGGAAAGAGATTGTCCTTGACTTTTGTTAATCGTCATTGCATATGAAACAATCAAATGAAAAAACTGCCTTCTTTTAAACTTGAAAGGTAATCTCTTATCAGAAGGAGTTAAGGACATTCTAGGTATTAAAACCTTCTCACCAGCATTTGATCCACATAGAATTTTTGCTTCAATAACATGACATTCAAGTCTTGTAATCACCAATAGTGTGTCATTGCATAATCCAAGTGTTTGATCTATATTCCTCAACAACATAACAGGTGTTCCAACTTTCAAGACCAACTCATAGCTAAGAACACCAGAACATATAAGTGCATTAAGAAATTTTGGAGTGTGAACATCCTGCTGTAAGTCAACATTCGAGTTTGATTTGCACATACTGTCGGAACTAAGATAAGTCTTCACTTCCCCAGAATGCAATTTTGTCATGTACTCATTTACTGCCTCAACAACATCTAGAGTTGGAGCAAGTATTGCTCTATCATGCAAATAACTTAAGTCGACATTTGATTTTCCGAATTGTGGATATGTACTCTAAACAATCGATGTCATTGGATCATCACTTGGCTCAATCAAAATGTCATTTGGAATTTTAATATCAACTTCTCTATTATTTGAACCTCCAATTTTACTGTCACCTATACTTGCAACCCATTCAGAAAATTCTTTAAATTTGTCACTCTCAACATCAGAAAGACCATTATGAAGTCTCATATTCTTCGTCAATCTAAGTACCTTGCAGTACTTCCAAAGATAAGAAGAATTTATAGTTGCATGAACTATATCTTGTCTGCTTCCTTTTGGTATTACTGGCAAAATTTGACGAAAATCTCTACCCAATACAATAGTTTTACCTCGAAAAGGTCTGTTAGAGATCATATGTTTGGTAAACCTTAATATATCTCGCAAACTTCTATCCAATGCCTCAAAACAGTGCTTATGAGTCATATGAGCTTAATCCCAAATTATAAGTTTGCACCTGATAATCAATCCAGCAAGAAGACTATTTTGTTTAATATTGCATGTTGAGTCTTCATTGATATTTATTGGTATTGCAAATCGAGAATGAGTTGTTCTTCCACAAGGTAAAAGAAGTGACGCTATACCACTTGATGCAACATTAAGTACAATATCGCCTCTCATCCTTATTGCTGCAGAAAGTGTCTTCCAAACATATGTCTTACCGGTACCCCCAGGACCATAAACAAAAAACATTCCACCCTTATTTGAATTCACTGCATCAAGTACCGTAGTATAGATGTGACGTTGTTCAATCGTGAATTTCCCCAAAAGGATGTTATGCTCTGTTGACAGTGCTTCCCGGTCGTACTGAAGTTCATCGTTTATCAATTTGTTTTGAAAACGAAGACCTTGATCAATAACTGGAATTGGCATTGATTCATAATCACGTAAACTCTTTCCCCGACTTTGCAATAACTTTTCCAGTTCAACCAAAGTTAAATTCTTTATTTCAGCTTTGATTGTATAGTTCTTTGATTGTATAATATATCATCTGAAAGATATGACCAACATGCATCTCATACCTTTTTTGGACGACTTAAAGTATCCGATGATAGTAAAGTGACAAACAAATTTCTCAATGATTTTGCAGATGCCCAAAATCTTGACTCAATTATACCATCAATAAATTATTTATCATCTTCCAACAGACCCAAAGCATAACACGCATCACGGTAAGATTCATATTGATGTCTGTTTATAAACTTCAAATCATTGTAACATTTTGCTCCACGGACTACATTGAGAAGACATCGAACATAATACGAATCACCGGATTCGGGAGGAACATAATTAATATATCCTAATGCAAATCCCTTTTGTCGAGGAACCCATTCTCTACGGGATGACTTCCAAACAAACTTTTGTGGGAATTCAGCATAAGTTAAGTTTTGAGCCTGCGGATATTTTTTATTTGCTTCGAACCAAGCCAAAAACATGTTTTCATTAACCGTCGGTTGATCAATAACAACATCCAGGGGCTCATGATCTGAGAAAATGACATTTTGTTCATCTGGAAGATGGAAATTCAACCTTTCAACTTGAGTATCTCTATATATTGTATTTCATATGACAATGTCCTCCAAGCAGCCTCAATGGATGATATATAACGGCAATCATAATATAACTCAATCTCATCAACAATCTTCCCAACTTGATCATCATTTGTACTATCATAGAATGTTGATGTAACACGATCATAACCTTTATGTACGTACTTAAACAAATACTTTATTGACCGAGATTGGTTGCACCATTCAACATTGATGTGTGCTCCGTATTTGAGGAATATAAATCTGTTATGTGGTACCACGAATCTGTTATCCATAGGAACACGCTGTTTCATAACGATTCTGCCATCATCTTTATGTCTATAAATTGGATATCCATCATTATCAACAGATGTACTATATATTTGTGAACTTCTTTGAAAAATGCTTCGTACATCTACCCTTGACCATGCATGGTGAATTTTTCCGAACTTGACCGCAGGCTCCATGAATCATTAAATCACATACGACTGAAAAGTAAGATGGATCTGACTTCTCATCTGGAATTTCAGCCAAAATGATTTTATCTATGTCATTTGGCATTGGATATTTGTCCTCCTTGGATAAGAATAGCAGAATATGTACGTGAGGAAGTCCACGTTTTTTAAATTCTACAGTGTAAATCACTGTAATTGATAAAAAAAAATTAAAATGAAGAACGGAATAACTAAGAGCTAAATATAAATAAGTATACATTTTATATATAAATACATGGAATTTTAAATTTAGAATTCATATAAAAATTTATAAAATATACGTGCCACAACATTCTCAAGTATCTTGTTACGACGAAGATCTTTGACCAAAGCATCCAATTTGATCTTGAAAACTCTTGCAACTATATCTGGTCTATCCTCGGGTTTAAGGTTTCTTTTCTGAGTAAAACGAACTATTTCTGGCCATTTGGGATTACATGTAAAAGTTATAAATAAATCTGGATATCCAGCCCATTTACATACAACCATTGCATCTTGATAGTTCTGTATCATATTATGTGGTCCTCTAGTAAACGTAGGTGGCAATAAAATTCGTTTGCCCTGAGTACACGGATTTGTCTCACCACTAACAATGCTTCATTGAGACCCTTATACATTTCACATTGCAACTGTTTTTGATGTGTTCTTATATACAATAATCTAAATGATTCGATCATTGTATAAGCATCCACAACAAACTGTTGAAAAAGTCGTCTACTATATAAAATAGTAGAAACTTCTTCAGTCCTTTCATGTATTCTGTAAGCAAAGAATTCTCTTATGCTTACTTTTTTCTTTCCTCGTGTTGAAGAAGATGCTCTTTCTGAAAATGGGATGTCTTCCAGATATCCATATTCACCATATGGAAATAGTAGTGGATATTGTAGATCGAGATACGAAGCGTTCAACTCATTTATACACTTAAGTTGTCCAGTTTGTGTTTCCACAATTATATCTCTCTCACCCAAATTTTCATCCAAATCACCTACAATGATGGCAGCGACTTCAGAGACAGTTGGCAGATTGTACATTCTTGCATCTCCTTCTCTTTTGCCACAAAGTTTTAATCTCACATTTGAACAATATTGTTGGTGTAGTTTTTCTCCAGCCATTCTAAATGACTTCACCAAAACATTATTTTCATCCAAAAGGAACTTCAATTCGGACACAATTTCAGAATGAAGGTTATTAATCTCATCATGTTGCCTCTGATATAAGAAAAGAAATTAATTTAATATAAAGTACAAAGTTGATTATAATTGTATTAATTTCTAGATAATATAGAGTTGAGCAAACTTTGGTACTGAACCTTCAACAGGGACCAAACTACCAATCAAATGATAATTTTGACCATCCAATTGGAATATCGGAGGAGAATTTCTTGTATTCAAACTGGAATCGATCTTTCCTCACATAGATGTAAAACAAAACATATTGTTATATGATCTAATATTCTCAATAAAGTGTTTACTCTTTTCATGTGTACCAAAAAATAAATCATATAACAATTGTGGAGGTCTCCTCATTTGTGGAAGTTCAATTTTCACGTGCATGCAACATCCAGAATACTTTAGGTCCTGATAGGTATGTTGGATTGGAGTCTCTCCTCATACCAAAATATGGCAGAACAATACATACATTGGTATGTAGGATTACCCATATCCCCAATATTCTGTATGAAAAAAGTGTAAATTAATAAAAAAAATGTAGAAAGTAAATAAGTACACCACAATTAATAAATAGTTATATCATAGGGATTAAGATTTTATTTCTACACATAACATAACAAAATTGAAAAAACCAGAAAATCTAGAATAATATAAAACTTACGATAAACTTCACTTGAATTGTTTGTTGTGAATGTATTGCTTGAAGAAGTCCCTGTATTGATCTCATCTGATAAATCATCAATGACTGATTGATTTGCATAAATATTAGATGAGGTCAAATTAGTGTGAATAGTTGATCCATCCAAATTTAGAATTGATTTTCGCTTTTTGGATGTGGAGCAACCTGATGCAAATATAAAAAAAATATTAGTTACAAATTTAAAGTACATCAAATTTATTTTGATAAAAACAATGCACATAATGTAAATTGATTGTAACAAATAAATGTAAGAAGTCCCTAGCCCAAATTACCCATTTTCATATAAGGGAGGAAAATTTTACCCACAGTTATAATATTTTTACCCAACATACCCATAAATTTAAAATATTGTCCCCAAATACCCATTTTCATATATACTGCCACTCTGCCTACTCTGACTTTGATCAGTGTCAGAATTCATTACTTAATCATCTATATTATAATATATATTAATTGATTCGAATAACTTAAAATATACTCATATATATCTATGTAATATATATTGATTTATATTAATTGAAATTAAAATTACAACGTGTAATATAGTGATTTATATTAATTGAAATTAAAATTACAAAATGTAATATATTGATTTATATAAAACAATTTAAGTGTAATATAAATTTATTGGAATGTAAATTGATTAAGTAATAAATAAATTATAAGTGTAATATATTGTATCTTGTAATATAAATTTATATTAAGTGTAATATATTGATTTATATTAAAATATTTGTAATAAATTTTGAACAACTACCCCACCCAAACTAGGGTTTAACGAATTAAAACCCCCTCCTTCCTCCCATTTTTCTCTATACTTCTCTCACTATTCTCTCTCACTAGCGGCGTCCTCCTCCCATTTCTTCCTCCCATTTTTTCTTACGGCCGATCCTCCTCCAAACTCTTTCGGCCGGCGATTTCCCGAGTGTTAAATGGCCGAAGAACAGGTTAGTCTTTATACTTTGTTTGATTATTTATAGTTTGTTTTTTATTTATAGTTCAACTCATTGTATGGATCACATCTAGATGAGGCAGGACAAGGTTTCCACGGCTCATTTGAAGAAGTTCCAACCAAATTGTCACCTAAACCCCATGATGAATAAAAACTCCGGTCGTTGTGTAGTCCTAACGGAACATTTGACCAATCCAAATTTTGAGACTCCTCAATCAATGGATCACAACTTTGAGCACCAACATGTGTCTCCTCATCTAATGAACATTGTTCTTCATGATACGAAGAACCACCTGATACTCCTAAGTCTATCCGTTTTAACGAAACAAACAGAACAAGTAGTCCATACTCTTGTGAAAAACACTCATGCAAATCAAAATCATTTGTGATTTTCTTCTTCTTCAATCTTCCATTCATTTCTACCAGAGAATGGATCAAATACCGCCAACAACTCAAATCAACAAGCAAAATCTCATGTAGCGAACTCAATAATTCTTGATATGAAAATGTTTGGAGATTTATCATTGATTGAATGTCATTCACATACTCCAAACCATGCCAGTAACCTCCATGACATATTGCAACCGAAAAAGTCATCCCTGAACAAATATAAAAAAAATGCTCAATAATTATCAAATCGTTAATTGAACAAATATAAAAAAAATGTCGTTAATCAACGAATTACAAAATTAATATCACAACCAAAATTTAGTGAATTAAAAATTAACTAAACAAAGTTAACGAACTAAATTAACTAATTAACAACTTAAAAAATCAATAAATTAAGTAAGGAATGAATTCAACGAAACGAATTAATAAAAGTTTGGCTAACAAATTTATTAATTATAGCTAACGAAATTAGGGCTAAGTAGGGCTAAAGCAAATTAAAAACTTAACTATCGAACTAATTAACGATTTATAATAGGCCAATAGACTAACAAATGAACAATTACGAATTAACAAAAATATTAGCCGATTGGAAAATAGGAATTAACGAATTAGAAAATAGTAATTAACGAGAGAAAAAATGTAAATTCGAACATTGTTTATTTCATTAACCCTTATAATTTAGGGGTTAACGAATTCTTGTTATATCCTGAGGTTGTTTCGTTAACCCTTATAATGTAGGGGTTAACGAAATTTTTGGGATTTTTGCTAAGTTTCGTTAACCCTTATAATTTAGGGGTTAACGAAATTTTAAGGGTTTTTTTGCTAAGTTTCGTTAACCCTTATAATTTAGGGGTTAACGAAATTTTAAGGGTTTTTTTGCTAAGTTTCGTTAACCCTTATAATTTAGGGGTTAACGAAATTTTAAGGGTTTTTGCTAATTTTCGTTAACCCTTATAATTTAGGGGTTAACGAAATGTTGGTATTTTTTTGGTTGTTTCGTTAACCCCTTCAAATTAAGGGGTTAACGAAATGAAACATAATTTTCTCAATTTTTGTAGAAAATAATTGTTACCAAAATTCTTACCAAAATAATTCTTACCAAAATAATTGTTCATAGAAATTTTATAGGAATTATTGAAAAAATTAACGAAAAAAATTTAACAAAAGTGTAACTCTCTAACATTCAAACAATAATCAAACAAAATTAAACAATAATCAAATAACTAACCATTCAAACAATAATCAAACAAAATATTATAGAAAACTAACTATTTTAGCCATTTCAACTATAAACAAAATTAAACTTTAAAACAAATTAAAAGTGTTTTTATGCATTGAAATACTTACTTGATGAATACTCTAAATTTGTTTTCGATCAATCCTTGAAACTTCAAATTTTTAAGAGAACTCCCTCGAATGATAATGTGAATTGTGTGGAATGAATTCAATTGTAAATTTGAATATTAAATAAGGTAAATTTTTTGTTCAATTAATGGAATGATTGATCATATTGTCTTATTATTCACGTGAAAAAATAAAGTAAAAAGAGGTAAAGAGGTAAAAAAAAGTCAAAAGAATCTCTGCAAAGCATCTCTTCAAAGCATAGTACATCAGTCAAAAGCAAAGTACATGAGTTGAAAGTCAAAAAATGGGTATTTGAGGACAATATTTTATATATATGGGTAGATTGGGATAAAACATTATATTCATGGGCAATAAAGTGAAATGCTTATAAATAAATGGGTATCTCGGGCTATTTCCTCTAAATGTAATATTCTAACTCCAATATAGCTACAAATATGCAATTAGTATGTATGCAATTTAAAATATAATATCATGCTACATAATGATAAATATATATATATATATATTATTTTATCAATCAGTTAAGATTTTATAGCATCAATTTTAACCAAACAAAACATTAAAATAACTTTAAGCAAAAAATTACGTAATTACTATTAAGTAATTTAGTAAACATAATGGAATATATTGATACACCAATTTAGTAATCAATTGGCTAATTATTATTTTAATAAAAAAATTATGTAATTACTATTAAGTAATTTATTAAACATAATGGAATATATTGATACACCAATTTAGTAACCAATTTAATTAATTAATTGCATATGAGTTATCTAATCTAAGGAAATCATTTAATTTTTTTCTATATGATATGTATAATTACCATATATTTCACCTTATGTATATAATATTTTAGCAAACTTTAAATGCATGGATATAAATTTATCACATAGAATTTATATAACATAATAATTATAATTATAATTAATAATTATTGAGATTTAGACATGGAAATCTTAAACAATCTTAAAGGTAATTAGATCATGTAATTATAATTAACTACTACATATGATTTCCTTATATATAAATATATTAAATATGACTTATATTTATTAAATAAAATAAAAAAACATTTCCTAATTTGGCAATGTAGTTTTGGCGGGAAAATATTGCTATTACTTTTTTTAGAAACCATTGTGTTTTTATATATATAAAGATTCTTTTTTCTTATTCTCTCTTCCAAATCATTTTCTCTTTTCCTCAAATATGGAGAATATTTCCATAAGATCCAAAGGACCTTCCTTTTTCTATGGCTTTCTTCACATTTGCACTGTCGCCCATTCCAACAAGGCGATGAAACAAGACCTTGATATTTAGGTTAACTTTGGTGTACTCAGCCATGTTTCCTTCATACAGGGATTTCAATCCATTTGGAGAAACGACAGTAGTGAATTTTTCATTTATCAGAAAATTTGCCTTAAAAAATGAGATTGAAATAATAATTCTTGAAATTTATAGAATAAATTTGGGTGGGAAATAGAGATTCAATTTTACTTTTTATTTCATGTTTAGGAAAGATCAGATTTTGATTTCTAATCACCGTTATAAATTTTAATTAAATTATTTCAATGCATAAAATTAAAAAAAATTAATAGTATTAGTGTCACCAACAATAGTAATGTTACGGTTGACAAATCTAACTATCGAACCCTAACAGTAACAAGAAACACCAATCTTACCCGTATAAATCAAATTTTAATTTCTAATAACTGTTGTAAGTTTTAATTAAATTATTTTAAGGTATAAAATTAAAGAAAAGAATAGTACTAGTTTCACCAATTAGTAATGTTACAATTGACTAGTTCGCTTATCAAACTTTAACCATAACAAGAAGCATTGATCTTACCAACCACTATTGATCAATTTTTAATTTCTAATCATCAATATAAATTTTAATAAAATTATTTCAATGTATAAAATTGAAAAAAAATAATAATAGCAGTAGTGTCACCAACAATAGTAATGTTATGGTTGACTAGTCCAACTATCGACTAGATTTGAAAGTTGATTCGATAAAAATTGGGGAAAAAAAAAAGAATTCAATTTGACACTAAAAAAGTTCAAAATTTATTAAATAAAAAATATACATACTCAAAATTATACTCAAACTAAATTGAAGGGATTATTCTTGATACTAAATTCATGGGATTATCCTTCATACTAAATTACCTATAATAAACATTCAAAAAATTTGAAGATATATATTAATATTTATTAGATATATATATATATATATTATATTTCAAATATTTACTGTATATGTATACCAAATTTTCTTGTTATTATTAACAATGTATACATTTATCATTTTTTAGATTTTTTTTTTTTACTTAATCGATGATCTACAGAGTTTGACACCAATATATTCAAACTAAAGGTCAAAAACTAAATAAGTGTGTCATCTCTCCAATAGTGGAATGATAAATTTCCTAAAATTTCTCTCAATCTACACAGTTGGTTATATCAAAGGCTCACAACTTGTCATGTCACCCCGTTAACAAATGACCAATTATTCTCTCTTCAAAATTTTGAATTTAGTCGTTCTTTTATTTTATTTTATTTTCCTTATTTAAACTTGAAATTGAAAAAAATTAAATACTCATATTGCCAAAGAAAAAACTAACACAAACCATCCTAAAATCGAAATCATAAAAAATTGACATTCAAATCATATTAGAAGACGAATAAGAAAAAAATTGAGTTTTTATTTGAACTAGAGCGTAAAATAAGCAGCACATGAAAGAAAAAAAAAATACAAGAACTAACTTAGGAAATTAAGGGGAATTCTATAATTAAGGATTCTAATAACTAAATTAGGAAATTAGAAAAAAAATACAATAATTAATGTGTAGATTAGGAAAGAGAATTCTATAATTAAGAATTTTAATAATTCATTAAATATATATCATTATTTTTAAATTTTTAATCAAAGTGGGTGGATTAGCACTGGGTAAATCAAGTTTTTTCCGTTGAATCTTGCTGATATTCATTCACATGTGAAACTCATCACCCACATTTTTTCCCATACACAGAACCTATTCAACTTCTCTTTCCTCTCTCTTTCCTTTACTCTGTCTCTCTCTGCATCCAATCACATGTTATATCACTCATCAACTTTATAAACCAAACTGGCAATTATGAAAACTCAGATATAGAGATATGCAATGGCCAAAAGATTCATACTTTTCTTGATCCCTCTTCTTCTCCATTCAAGCAGAGCTGATGAGTTCATCTTCCATGGCTTCAGAGGCGCAGGGAGGAAAATAGCTCTAAATGGGGTTGCACAGATTGAGAAAAATGGGGTTCTCAGACTCACTAATGAAAATCCAAGAGTTATTGGGCATGCTTTTTATCAAACCCCTATAAAATTCAAGAACTCCTCAATTGGTAAAGCTTTCTCATTTTCAACAGCTTTTGCTTTTGGGATTGTTCCTGAGTATGAAAAATTGGGTGGCCATGGATTTGCTTTCACTGTTTCACAGTCGAAAGAGCTTAATGGGGCTCTTCCAAGTCAATTTTTAGGGCTTATGAATGCATCTAATTTTGGGAAATTTTCCAACCATATTCTTGCTGTGGAGTTTGACACAGTTAAAGATTTTGAGTTTTGGGATATTAATGACAATCATGTTGGGATTGATATCAATAGTTTGATCTCAAATGTTTCTGTAGATGCTAGTTGTTTTAGTTTAGGCGATTCAAGAAAGGAGGAGCTGGATCTCCATAGTGGTAAGAAGATTCATGCTTGGATTGATTATGATTCTGTTGTGGGGAAATTGGATGTAACACTTTCACTTTCTCCATTGAAACCAAATCTTTCAATCCTTTCACTTCCTGTGGATCTTACACCTATTTTGTTGGATCATATGTATGTGGGATTCTCTGCTTCAACTGGTAAACTTGCTAGTTCACATTATATTTCTGGGTGGAGTTTCATCTTGAATGGAGTAGCAAAGTCTCTTGATGAATCTTTGCTACCTTTGATTCCTGGTCCTAAACAAAATCGTCATCTCTTTTTAATCCTAGGCATGTCTTTTTTGGTATTTGCTTTCTTGATTCTTGCAGTAGGGGCATCCATTTACATAGTTAAGAGGATTAAAAATAGAGATGTTGTCGAATCTTGGGAGCTTGAGATAGGCCCTCATCGATTTTCCTACAATGAACTCAAGAAAGCTACTAGAGGGTTTAGAGACAAAGAGCTGCTTGGATTTGGTGGATTTGGTAAAGTTTATAAAGGGACATTGCCTAAATCTAACACCCAAGTTGCAGTTAAGCGAATAAACCACGGATCTAAGCAAGGATTGAGAGAGTTTGTGACAGAGATCGAGAGTATTGGCCGTCTTAGGCATAGGAATTTAGTCTTGCTGCAGGGTTGGTGTAAACAAAGAGGTGATTTGTTGCTCGTTTATGATTTCATGCCTAATGGAAGTTTGGATAAGTACATTTATGATGACCCTAAAATCGTCTTAACCTGGGAACAGAGATTCAAGATCATCAAAGGAGTAGCCTCTGGGCTTCTTTATCTACACGAAGAATGGGACCAAACTGTGATTCACCGTGACATCAAAGCAGGAAACGTGTTGCTCGACTCAGAAATGAATGGCAGGTTGGGAGATTTCGGGCTAGCTAAGTTATACGAGCATGGTGCAAACCCAAGCACCACAAAAGTGGTGGGCACATTGGGATACTTAGCCCCGGAATTGACAAAAACGGGCAAGCCCACGACCAGCTCAGACGTGTTTGCATTTGGTGCATTGTTGTTAGAAGTTGTCTGTGGGAGAAGGCCAATTGAGGCCAGGGCAATGCCTGAGGAGTTAATACTGGTAGACTGGGTGTGGGATAAGTGGAAAAAAGGATCCATACATGAAGTTCTTGATCGTAGATTAAACGGGGAGTACGACAAGGTAGAGGTTATAATGGTCATTAAACTAGGATTATTGTGTTCCAACAATGCCCCTGAGAAAAGACCTAGCATGAGGCAGGTGTTGAGATTCTTGGAAGGTGAAGCCCCACTGCCAGCCCCCGACGAATACGATAGCAGTAAGGTCGATGATGGAGATCATACGAGTTCTCATTCGTATCCATCATCATCGTATTACGAGAAGGTGAGTGCTTGGTCGTTGGTTTGTGACGGGGATGGGGACGGGGATGTCGATCTTGAAGCTGCTTCATCGTCTTCCTCCTCTCTTTCATAGTATTATTTGTGTTCTTGCAATTTGATAGCTTAATGATTTAGGAAAATTGGGTGAAATATGTACATAAACTGTAATGTATGATCAATCCATACTTTTTTCTGGTTGATTTTTTGAACAAAGGATTTCATTCATTAGCATTTAGTGTTTGTTATTTTGGCAAGATTTTTTTGTTCTACACTTGAGGCTTAGTGCATGTTACCTAACATATATTGATTGCAGTACATTTAGCAAAATTGTAATGTGACAATTAAAGATAAAAGTAGGAAATTGCATCATTTTCAACAAGGATTAGTTTTGCCACTCGTGATGTTACAATCTGCCTAACATCCATTACTCTATCCACCACATCTACAATTCCACTTAACTCTATCAACAACAACAAATTGGAATAGACTACATTTTATGAATATGATGTGAAATATGTAGCTCTTTTTATTATATATACGACATATTGTTTCAAAAAAATTCAAAATAAAGTTCACGATTTTAATAAAAAGTGTTTGAATTACACTTGTATGCCCCGGGGGCACGGTGCCCCCAAATTAATCATCATATTCATGTTAAATACATACTCTACATGTATCATGTGTATACTCTTTAGGTATCACATGTATATTCTTATATAAATATGATACCTATAAAGTATATGTTTAACACCAAAAAATATAACACCTATAGAGTATATATATAACACTTGATGAACACATATATAACACCTATATTTGTGTCTCTATGTGCCTCAGGGGTATATAAGTTTTTGTCAAAGTGTTTTAAGTCGTATTTATTATTTATATGAAATGCGCGCAGTTCCAATAAATATATTTTTATTTTGAATTGTTGTTATACTTCATTTACAACACTTTGAGATGTTGAAACTCATACCTTTTATCAGTGGCGGATCCAGGATTTGAATCATGGGGGTACGATAAATAATCAAAAGTATATATAAGATGAAATATTATTGAATATTTAAATCCATGCAACTCAATCTTTAGAGAAAACAAGTGTGATTATTTTAGTTTGTTTATTTCTTTTTGAAAATTATATTATACAAGAATTATTATTTGGTCATTTTAAAGGAATTATTTTAATGAGTTCATTTTCTTTCTAAAGATATGAAAATAAAACTATTTATCACAAAATTATAAGATTAGTGAACCAACTATATAAATCATAATGGTTTGTAATTCATTATACAACCAAAAGATAAGAAATTGACAAATGATATGTTATAAAGACGACTAAAACGAAATATTACAAAAACTAATTAAATGCAAGACTACTACTAAAATTTTATCAATAAACAATTAAAAAGAAATAAAAGATAAAATTATTAGATACTTATATTTTATCAAGAAAATTCAAAAGAATATTATGAAAACTAATTAAATACAAGACTATTACTAAAATTTCATCAGAAAACAAAAAGGAAAAAATGAAAATGAGGAATTAAATTATATCTTAAAATAACAAAAGGCATTAATTAATATAGAAAGTATATTAAAATGCACCCCGCCCCAAGTGGGATTCGAACTCCCCACTAAATTATATCTTGAAATAACAAAAGAGATTAATTAATATAGAAAGTATATTAAAATGTGCACCACCGCCGCCCCAGTGGGATTCGAACTCCCCACCTCTGAATAGGAAAACAACCATAGTACTAATTAGACTGCATTTCATATATTTATGTATTTGAAGAACTTATTATATATACTAGATCTATAAAATTCTTGGGGGATGCTGGATCCGCCCCTGCCTTTTATGTTGTGAATGTGACCTAATATTAGATCTCATATTTTTATTTTTATTTTTCTATTGTATGTTGTTACCACAGTTGAATAATTATTGTCTCCCTTAGATAAAATAACGAGCATATAAAAATTGCATCATCAATATATCATACGTATTAAATGTATTAATTTAGTTGTTCTAGAGTCTACAAAAATGTGGTAATACTATGTTTATTAAGTCATATTAACTAGAGGAGTATTATTTTTGTTAGTATTGATTACGAGATTAACCCAAGTCCCAGCAAGATCACCAAGAACTCTATGCAAAGCTTTGTAACCCAGAAAACCCTAATCCGTGCCCTTTGAATGCAATCAATCAAAAACGTAAAATTGAACAAAATAACACCAAGATTTAAGTGGTTTGGCTCTAGCACTTGAGCCTACATCCACTGCAACAAGAACGAGATCAATCCACTAAGAATCAAGCGAGAAATTACAAGTACAAAACACTCATTCACTCAAGAACCCTAAAATGTACTACTCTCACTTGCACTCAACTATATCCAGAGAATTAATGAATGAAAATCATATCTATCTCGACCCCATTATGCATGCTTATATAGAGGTTAAAAGCCCTCATTCAATTGAGAGAAACTAACTCTAACAAACAACTAATTTCAGTTACAAAGGATAAGCTTGCGCAGGAAACCCTAACTAAATATCCACCGGTCCATGCAGCACAGAAACTTCCAATCGCTCGGTTCACCTCCGAATCCTCCGGTTTTCTGTGTTTTGAACCCGGTTCCATGATCAGCAGACCCTGCACGGGTCTGCACACGTGTCACATTCTTGATTTGCTGAGTTGTACTTCACAATTCTCCACCTAGAACTCAGAAAATTTCATCTCCTCTTGCTGCTATTTGTTGTTTCTTTTACTTCCATTCTTTCACCTGTACTAGTTTCATACAATGATGAAACTTAGGACCAGGTACTACTTTAGTTAACATATCTGCAGGGTTATCTTCAGTGCTTATCTTTTTTGCTTCTATTACTCCATTTTCTATCTCATCCCTCACAAAATGATACTTCACATCTATGTGCTTAGATCTCTCATGAAACACCCGGTGCTTCACCAAATGTAATGCGCTTTGGCTATCACAGAAAATGGTGACTTTCTTCTGTTTTAGGCCAAGCTTCTCAAGCATCCCTTGCAGCCAAATAGCCTCCTTAACTGCTTCAGTCATGGCCAGATATTCTGCCTCAGTTGTGGACAAGGCAACAACTCGCTGTTGCAGTGATTTCCAGCTAATTACAGTGCCGAATAGCTTGAAAAATGTACCCTGTGAGAGATTTTCTTGTGTCCTTATTCCCTGGAAAATCAGAATCTACAAAGCCTTCTAAGAAATCAGTGAAGTTAGCCTGTTTAGAGAACCATAATCCCACATGTTTGGATCCATTCAAATATCTTAACATCCATTTCACTCCTTCCCAGTGAGCTTTACCTGGATTAGCCATGAATCTGCTAACACAGCTCATGACATAGGCTAGATCAGGCCTTGTACATACCATACTATACATCATGCTCCCTACACTACTAGCATATGGAACTCCATTCATATATTTCACTTCATCTTCAGTTTTAGGAGCTTGATCCTTTAGCAATATCAAGTTTGCTGTTAATGGAGTAGTAACGGGTTTAGATAAGTGCATGCAAAATCTCTTAAGCACCTTGCTTATGTAATCAGATTGGTGTAAGAAAAGACTGTGATCACTTCTTATTCTCTCTATGTCCATGCCTAGGATTCTTTTAGCTTCCCCTAAATCTTTCATTTCAAATTGACTGTTAAGTTTAGACTTTAATTGATTTATCTTATCCATGTATTTGCTAGCTATTAACATATCATCCACATAGAGAAGTAAGTAAGTGATTACATTATCTTGTTCCTTTTCCATATAAACACAGCTGTCATGTTTGCACCTTATCAAACCTATACTCAGCATGAAGGTATCAAATCGTTTATACCATTGTCTTGGACTTTGTTTGAGTCCATAAAGTGATCTCCTAAGCATGCAAACTTTCTGTTCATTTCCAGGGAGAATGAAACCCTCAGGCTGCTGCATATACAAAGTTCTATCTAAATCACCATGTAAGAATGCAGTCTTAACATCTAATTGGTGCAGGAACATATCATATTGTGTAACTAAAGCAAGAAGAATTCTTATAGAAACATGCTTAACCACAGGAGAGAATATCTCATTAAAATCAATACCTTCTCTTTGAGTGAACCCTTTAGCAACTAACCTTGCTTTGAACCTCACCTTTTCAGTGCCTATTACTTCAATCTTTCTTTTGAAAATCCACTTACTTCCAATCAATCTGCAGCCTGGTGGTTTGTTTACCAGTAGCCAAGTCTTGTTCTTCTCTAAGGATAAGAGTTCTTCATGCATTGCTTGCATCCATTTCTCTTTGTCCTTTGATTGAATTGCAGCTTTGAAGTTGCTAGGCTCTTCATATTCTATGTCCTGTGCAATAGAAAGAGCATAAGATACAAAGTTGGCTTGACCATACCTGTTTGGAGGATGAATCTCTCTTCTCTCCCTATCTCTTGCCAGATTATAGCTTGTGAGGTCTTCTCTTGTTCCAGCTACATGTTCTTCATAAGTCTCCTCTTGCTCTTCTAAGTTATTAATGTCTTGCTGAGGCTCAGAATTTTGTTGATCTCCATTAGTTTCTGAGCTATTATGTTCCTGCAGCTCCACCTGGACTTGTGTTTCATTTCCAGGTTGTGATTCATCATGATTGTATCCCATGATCATTTCTTTAAAGGTTACATCTCTGCTTACAAAGCATCTTTGGTGGTTTGCTTCTAAACACCATAATTTGTAGCCTTTAATTCCCTTAGGATAGCCAATGAAGATGCATTTCACAGCTCTTGGATCCAGCTTATCCTGCCTAACATGAGCATAGCACAAGCATCCAAAAACTTTAAGGAAATTATAGTTTGAAGGTTTTCCATACCATATCTCATCCGGAGACTTAAACTTTAGAACTAAAGAAGGACTTTTATTGATGAAAACTGCAGCTGTGGCAATGGCTTCACCCCAAAAACTCTTTGGAAGCTTAGCATCTGTCAGCATACATCTCACTCTTTCTAGTAAAGTTCTATTCATTCTTTCAGCAATCCCGTTTTGTTGAGGTGTTGATACTACAGTCCTATGTCTAGTTATTCCCTTATCTTTGCAATAATCATGGAATTCTTGAGATAGATACTCCAAACCATTGTCTGTCCTAAGGTGTTTGATTTTCTTTCCAGTTTTATTTTCAATGAGGGTGGACCATTCCTTGAATTTATCTAAGGCTTCATTCTTATGCTTCAATATATATACCCATAACTTCCTAGAGTAGTCATCAATGAAGGTCAAGTAGTACTTACCTCCACCATGTGTCTCAGTTCTGGCCGGCCCCCAGATATCAGAGTGTATGTACTCTAGAATCTCACTTGTGTTATGTTGAGCATCAGGGAATGGAGTATTCTTTGTTTTTCCTAGGATACATGGTTCACACTCCTTCAGTTTTGAAATCTGAGCTCCTCCTAGCAGGGTAGCCTTTGATAGAATCTGTAGGCCTTTATCTCCTAGGTGTCCCAATCTTTTATGCCAAAGATCAGCTTCTTGATTGCTCATGATGGCTGCATTTTCTCCAGTAACAGTTGATCCCACTAGAGTATATAAGCCATTGGTCTTGTTTCCTTTGATGATCACCTCAGAGCCTTTTAGAATTAACAGCTGATCTCCATGAGACTTAAACTCATAACCTGCATTGGTTAGCACACCTAAAGAAATTAAGTTTCTTTTAAGGTCAGGGATATACCTCACATTTGAGAGAATCTTGATCCTTCCATCATGTAGCTTTAGCTTCACACTTCCAGTGCCTAGTACTCTACATGATTAATCATTGCCAAGAAGTACCATGCCTCCTTGTTCCATCTTGAGTTGACAGAACCATTCTTTGATAGGACACATATGAAATGAGCATCCTGAATCAAGGACCCAATCAGCTTTTAACTGAGTATTGACAATACACAGCATCTATGCACTATCATAGCCCTGCTCAGCTACTGCAGCCTGTTGATTGTTGGCTTGTGTCTTCTTGCGTTCTGGACAATTCTTTTTCAAGTGACCAGGTTTGTGGCACTCATAACATTTCCTTGTTTCTGTTTGCTCTTGCTTCCCCCTTTGATCTTGCTGAGCCCCTTTCTTTTGATTCCTGTCCTTGTTGGAGTTATACTTCTTGTTCCCTTTGAACTTTACACTTAAGCCTTCTCCTTGAGATTGACTCTTGGATTCAGAAGGTCCTGAGATCATCTTAGTTCTAATCGACATCTGCACTTCCTCCAAAGTAAGCGGGGTGATTCTCCCATAGATGAGGGTATCTCTGAAATGTTCCAAGGATTTTGGTAAAGAATTCAGAAGTAGCAAAGCTTTGTCCTCATCCTTTTGTTGCTCACCTATGTTCTCCAGGTCATCAACAATTTTGTTGAACTCGCTTATCTTCTCCAGGATCTTCTTTTTATCTTGAATCTTGAAGGAGATTAGTTTTAGTTTCAAGTACAGCCGATTTGCTAGTGTCTTGGTCATATAGAGAGAGTCCAGCTTCTTCCACATTGAGTGTGCTGTGTTTTCTTTGCATACTTCTCTGAGAGTTGTTCCACTTAGGCATAAGATTATGGCACTTCTTGCTTTCTTGGCTATATCGAGTCTTTTATTAGCTCCTTCAGATGATGATGATCCAACATCACCTTCAAGCAAGGCTCCTTCCCAGCCATTCTGAACCAGCAATGCCTCCATTTTCACCTTCCATAAGTTGAAATCTTCAATGCCTGAGAATTTCTTTATATCGAGCTTCATTCCGGTCATCTCGTCATCGATGAATTCCCATAGACGGTGCCACTTGTTAGTATTGATTACGAGATTAACCCAATTCCCAGCAAGATCACCAAGAACTCTATGCAAAGCTTTGTAACCCAGAAAACCCTAATCCACGCCCTTTGAATGCAATCGATCAAAAACGTAAAATTGAACGAAATAACACCAAGATTTAAGTGGTTCGGCTCTACCACTTGAGCCTACATCCACTGCAACAAGAATGAGATCAATCCACTAAGAATCAAGCGAGAAATTACAAGTACAAAACACTCATTCACTCAAGAACCCTAAAATGTACTACTCTCACTTGCACTCAGCTATATCCAGAGAATTAATGAATGAAAATCATATCTATCTCGACCCCATTATGCATGCTTATATAGAGGTTAAAAGCCCTCATTCAATTGAGAGAAACTAACTCTAACAAACAACTAATTTCAGTTACAAAGGATAAGCTTGCGCAGGAAACCCTAACTAAACATCCACCGGTCCATGCAGCACAGAAACTTCCAATCGCCCGGTTCACCTCCGAATCCTCCGGTTTTCTGTGTTTTGAACCCGATTCCACGATCAGCAGACCCTGCACGGGTCTGCACACGTGTCACATTCTTGATTTGCTGAGTTGTACTTCACAATTTTTAAATAAACTAATGAGTAAACATTTAAAGTAAAGAGGGAACCTCTCTCTCTTTCTCTAGGAAATGTTTTATTGCCTGCAACAATATTGACATTTAGCTTTTTAATAAAATAATAACTCTTCTCATAAAAACTAGTGTCAAGATCAACTCTCTTAAAGATTATTCTTAGATATTTTATTCTAAATTCCATTTTTGTGGCGCAAATTAATGCATTCTTAGATAGAGTGTTAGGAGTAGGGTTTTAAACGAATCGAATCGAATCGAATATCGTGATATTCTATTCGTATTCGTTTAATTATTCGAATATTCATATTCATATTCGTTTATTATTTGAATAATAAAAGCGATTCATATTCGATTCGAATTAACTATTCAAATATTCGTATTCGAAAATTTTGAACTTGAAATTTCAAAAAAAAAATCAAAAATATATTTATTTCCAAATCAATAATATCATATTTCAAATATATTGCATATATATCATATTTATTTTTAGGCATTATTTTACAATATATGTAATATGTAATTATGTTTTATGTAATACTAATATGTACTTAGGCATTACTTATGAATATGAGGATTTCCATTTATGTATATATATATATATACACACACTAGTATAACAACATGTGCAGCGCACATGAGATATTATAATTATATAATTTATTATTAAATACTTATTTTTCTAAAACATTACGTACTTGTTTTTTATAATATAAGAATTTCATTAATTAACATAATTTATTTAAAGTTCAATCAATTAAAAATTATCAATAAAATTATTTACTTACATTTTAGAAACATCTTATTTCTATTTTGTCATAATTAAAGGAAATTATTTCTATTTTATTTCTTAAGTAACTGATAATATTTACAATTTAAATCATCTTCAAAACCAATAGAATACTTTTTAGTTAAATGAAATTTATATCTTGATAGTTCAACGTAAAAAATGAGAATTTGAATTATTTTAAAAAATTAAAATTCTAAATCTTAATTTCTATTTTCAAATATGTATATGTTTTTTATTATTAATATGGTAATTCAAATGTTAATTTCTAATAGTACAATACTTTAATCAAAATATTAAATTTATATTATAACTTTTTTTCATAAGCTTTTAATATATATGATTGAAAAGCTCTTTAAATATATATTAATATGAAACTAATTTTACTCTCAAATTTAAAATGTTATAGAAGAAAAATAATTAATTCATGTAAAAAAAATTCTAGAAGAATTGTAAAAGTAAATGACTCTAGGAAAATAAATAAACATTAAATTACATTACTATTCTTAATAAAGAGTTTTATTTAATTAGAACTCTATTTCACATCAATTAAATTTAATCATGAGGGTTAAATTTGACATTATAACAAAAAATGGACGAAACATTCATACTTATATAATGTTATATATTATATTATATTATATTATATTATATTATATTATATTATATTATATTATATAGATATAGATATAGATATAGATATAAATATAAATGTCCAAAGCGTAAATTAAGATAGAAGGTTAATAGAAATTATAATTCGAAATGAAAGGAATAAAGATAAAAAAATCTAGCTTATTTCACGTATAAGGGTACGTATGACAGAAAATTTAGTACACAAATTAAAGTTTATTTTAATCAATATTTTTTGTTTTATCAATTATCAAATAAATTTAGTAACTTATCTAAATCTTTTGTGTTTTTTTTCCACCATATCATTGTATGACTCATTAGTTCAATATTTCTACCTATACTTCACACGACTTCATATATTTCTAAGTGATTATTTAAATATACAAATGAACTATTTGTTAAAAATTGGTTTCAAATGTTTTATAAATTTTTTCAAACTCTTTCGTCTTTATCTAATAGTTTTACTAAATAGGAACATCTAAAGGCCTCTTAAGAACATCTTAAATAAATTTCAAGTATTTTTAATTAAAAATAATAATAATAACATTTCAATTTTTTTTTTTTTACAAAAATGTCATTCAATTTTTCCATATTATTCATTTATTTTATTATTCTGCATAATTAATTAATGTACAATATAAACTCACCATCTTAAAATTTTTATTTTTATGGTTCTCAGTTTTTTGTTCATGTTCATATTTATTATAAATTACTCTATTTATAGTATAAATCATGTTTTATCTATTTTTCATAATGCCGATTTTAACCCTTTAACATGATGAAATTAAATTGAAATTAAATGGACTCCTAATTATAAAGAAAAATATTTGTTAAGAATAATTACGTAATTCAATGTTTATTTTATTTTTCTATTTAATTATAAATAGACAAGAGTTGTTTACATTCCAAACTCTTATTGAAAAAGTTTACATGTTTTTTCCTTTTATAATCTTGAACATTTAAAACTTTAGACCAAAATTAGTCTCATATTAAAATATATTTGAAGAGTTTTCCAAAGATATATTATAAGCATATGACAAAAAAAAAGTTATACCATAAATTTAGTACTTTATTAAAGTATGATACTATTATATAAGTTAGGGTTAATCTCAATTTAGGTCATTTATGTAAGACACTATCCATTTTTTTAACTACTAAGTAAACATTTTTCAATTTTGGTCTTTTATGTTTCAATTTTTTCCAATTTGAGTCATTTTTCGCAAAATTTTCAAAATTGCTAACGTGTCTTTGTCATATGATTAATCAATTAATTTTTCATTTATTTGTTGCATCTTCCTCCTTCAACCATTAGCTCGTTGATGACTGTCACATCACCGCTACCGAAAAACCTTCAAAACTCTAATTTTCACCTCAATCCCTATGTTTTTGTCAAATTCAATTGGGCATCATGTTTCCATTAATTTTCATAAAAATTTGACGAAAATCACATCATTACCATCAAATAACTGCCATCATAATTACCGAAAAACTCCATTACCGTCCCTGAAGCTGAAAATTTAATTTTTACTAAAACACACAAAATTTACAAAAAATTAATTCTCTCTGCAAGCCAAAAAAAAAAAAAAGCCCTTCTTGATTTTTTAGTTCTTTCAGAATTTAAACTTGAATCGAGTAGAAAAGGAATGAAAATTCAAATCTAACCCTTTTGTTGAACTATTTTTTGTACATGTAAGTTTAATTCGGATAAATTTCAAAAACCACGTCAAACTATAACCCCTTTTGCACAAAAATATATAAATTTTAGAACTTTAAAACAGTCAACCTTTGTGAATGATACTTAGGTCGATACGGTGGGAATATTATCCAGAAGATACTTATTTTTGACGATATTTTTGTCTTTTACTTAATAAATTTTTTTTTTTTTGCTGCATCTTTTTCTTCCAACATCAGCTTGCGGATGGCCACCACATGGTCACTAATGAAAGACCTTCAAAACTCCAATTTTTGTCTCAATCCCTATATTTTGGGTCAAATAACCTTCGAAACTCCAATATTTGTCTCAATCCCAATGTTTTGGGTCAAATTCAACTGGACATCATCTTTCCATTAATTTTTCATAAAAATATGATGAAAAATCAAATAACTACCACCATAGTCGTCGAAAAACCTCTATCGTTGTTTCTCAAGTTGAAAACCAGATTTCCTCCAAATCTTAACCAAAATGCACAAAATTCATATCAAATTAATTCTCTGTGCAAGCCCAACAAAAGCCTCAACTCGAATTTTTAATTCTTATTAAATTTAAACTAGATCAGGGGGGGTGAAATTCAAATCTGACCCTTTTGTTAAGACTTTTTTTCATGCATGTAAACTCACAAATTGTTTTAGGGTTTTTAATTCTCATGATTTGAGCATCAATTTTCTATGAATTTATGTTATTTTTATTATCTTGTGATGACTCAGTTTCTCTCGTTCATTTTCAAATTTAAGGACATGATTTTGAGAAATCAAAATATAATGACTTATTTGCAATTTTTATAAGGGTAAATACCATTTATAGTCCTGTGAGTTAGACCATTCCAGTTTTTGTGCATCAAGTTTAAGCTTTCCAATTTTAATCCTAGCTATCTGATTTTTCCACTTGCATTTCGATTTTGATTGGAAATCTTTTAGTGTTGATGTGGCTGTCAGAATTGTATACGTGTCACCCCAATTAAAAATCCTCATTGCCACATTATTAAAAGATAAATAAAATAAATGGAAAAATAATAAAAGAAATAAAAAATAATAAAAGAAATAAAAAATCATCATTTGTCTTCTTCCTCCCTACCGAACACAAGCCGTGATTTCTTTTGCCCTTTTGTGGTCGACCACCATTGTAGTCATCCTGTTCACTGACCCACAACATTTCTCATCTCTAAACATCACAATTTCATCAATTCCCCCAGGAAAATCCAGAATTTTCAATACAATTTTCTAATTAAATAGAAGTTGAGCTTCGATCAACTACTCCATGGGGTAGCTTGATCTGAGATTTCAATTTAGGTGAGAAAGATGCAGCAAGTTTGAGAGAAGACAGTGAGGAATTTGTTGGAACAGTGGAGAAGATAAAGATTGACAATGATAAAGAACGAAGAAAAATAATAGATCCCCAATTTGCTGGTACTCGGTGATGAAGATCGAAGAAGAAAAAAAAAACTCCCAAATTACTTCTTTTAATCTAATTTGGAATTTTTTTAATTATTTTTGAATTTTGAATTAATTAATATTTTTAATGACATGACAGACACATCACTGGATTTTCCCTCTAAGAAATTGGGGATTTCTGTTTTCAAGCCACACACGCAAATCCGATGGCCACGTCAGTTCGGAAAATATTCCGTTCAAAATCGGATTCAAATTGGATGAATTCAATAGTTAAAGGACTAAAATTGGAAAGTGCAAACTTGATGCACCAAAACTGAAAAGAGCCTAATTTACAAGACGAAAATTGATAGTTTCCCTTTTTATGAACTTTGCAAAATCACAACCTCCACCCGAATACTTTTAAAAGATTAAAATACCCTTCATAATAAACATCTACAGGAGAATTTTCCACCGCGGGCAGCATTTGACATCCTATTAGTATCATTCATAAAGTTTTGTGGTAATATTATAAAGTTTCAAAGTTCAAGTACCTTAGTCAAGTTGAAAACCAAATTTTAACCAAAACATACAAAATTCACAGCAAATTAATTCTCTCCGTAAGCCTTACAAAATTTAAAATCTTGGTTTTCATATTTCTTTCAACGTTTATCTTTATTAAAATAGAATTTAATTAAAAAATCTTGAAATTATATTTATACTTTTTAATGGTAATTTAATAATTTTAAACGTTAAATGATGATTTTATAATATTTATAGTTGTAAAGATAGAAAGTTTATAGAAATTACAATTTGAAATGAAATAAATAAAGAAAAAAATATATAGATTATTTGAAGTATAATGGTATGACTGAAAATTTAGTATACAAGGTAAAATTTATTTAGTAATTCTTTAATTACTTGAATATTCAATTTTTTATTCTTAAAGAATTTTTCGAATCAAGCAAAAAGATAAATGAAAATTCAAATCTAACCATTTTTCTTGAACTCTTTTCATACATGTGAATTTATAATTTGTTATTACAGAAAAATAAGGTAAATAACAAAAATCACCCCAAACTATAACCCTTTTACACAAAATTATTAGAATTTTGGAACTTTACCATTACCAACATTTGCAAATGATACTTATAGATCGATACAGTAGAATATTGTCCCGAAAATGCTTATTCTTGAGGGTATATATTTTTGTCTTTTGATCAATTAATTTCTCAATTATATTTGGTGTTCGCTGATGACTGCCACATCACCCTAACAAAAAACCCTCAAAACTCTCATTTTCGTCTCAATTCCTATGTTCGGGTAATATTCAACGATACATCAATTCATTAACTTTTCATAAAAATATGACAAAAAACACATCAATAACATCAAATAATCCCCATCATAGTCGTCGGAAAACTTCATGACTGTCCCTCAAGTTGAAAACCAAATTCCCTCTAAATCATAACCAAATGACTCGATTTCTCTTGTTTATTTTCGAATTGAAAACATGATTTTCAAATTTTAAAGTATAATAAGAAATATTGTGAGTTTTATAAACTTTTCAAACTTACAGTCTCTACCCCAATATTTTTAAAAGATGAAAATACCCTTCGAAATAAATATCTTCAGGGGAATATTTTTTCCACCGTCGACAGCATTTGGTTGCCTATTAGTATCATTCGCGAAGGTTGGTGATTGTATTATAAAATTCCAAAGTTCAGGTACCTATAATACTTAATTTTAGTTTGATAGATTATTTAAACCAAAGTCTCTATGTCTTCCAAATAAATCTCCATGGTTATTTAATTCTATTTCCTCTTGATTTTGGTAATTTAAACTTACTGATTCTTACATAAAGATAATTATATTTTACCTCCAATTTTGATAGCTACGTCAGGAGTTCTGAAAATTTAGACAAAAATTGACTAAAATTGAAAAAATTAAAACATAGAGGACCAAAATTGAAAAACGAATACTTAATTGTACAAAAATGGAAATTGTCTTACATATAAAACCATATTGAAATTATTCCTAACTTCTAATAGTACAATACTTTAATAAAAATATTAAATTTATAGTATAACTTTTTTTCCATAAGCTTTTAATATATCATTGAAAGCTCTTTAAATATATATAAATATGAAACTAATTTTAGTTTCAAATTTTGGATGTTATAGAAGAATAATTTTAGTTTGATAGATTATTTGAACCAAAGTCTAATCTCCATGGTTATTTAATTTAATTTCCTTTTAATTTTACTAATTCAAACTTACTGATTATTATATAAAAGATAATTATATTTTGTCTTCAATTTTGATATCTACGTTAACAGTTTTGAAAATTTAGACAAAAAAATGTCTGAAATTGAAAAATATGAAAACATAAAGGACCAAATTGAAAATGAATACTTAATAAACCTAAGATAAAAATGGAAGTTATCTTACATATAAAACCAAAATTGAAATTATCTCTAACTTCTAATAGTACAATACTTTAATAAAAATATTAATTCATAGCATAACTTTTTTTTCATAAGTTTTTATACCATTGAAAAGTTCTTTAAATATATATCAATATGAAACTAATTTTAGTCTCAAATTTAAAATTTTATAGAAGAAAAATAATCAATTCATGTAAAAAAAATTCTAGAAGAGTTGTAAAGGTAAAGGATTCTAGAAAAATAAATAAACATTAAATTACACTACTATTATTAATAAAGAGTTTTATTTAAATAAGACTCTATTTCATATCAATTAAATTTAATCATGAGGGTTAAATTTGGCATTACAAAAAAATGGACAAAACATCCATACTTATATAGTGTTATATATATAGATATAGATATATATAATTAAAATAAGAACTTACATATATATATATAATTATTCGAATATATTCGTGAATACTCGAATCGAATACCATTATATTCTTATTCATATTCGGATAATATAGGAATATAAAAAAGGTATTCTTATTCGGATTCTTATTTGTATTTTTCGAATTCGAATCATTATATTCTAATTCGAATACCGAATCGAATCAAAAAGATTCGATTCTTTTACAACCCTAGTTGGGAGGAGATAAAGTGTGTAATTATTACACTATATTTTATTGTTTTCTCTTTCTTTTCACTTTTTCTTGCATTATTATAGTATGTTAATAACTTTTTTTTTTTTTTTTTTCACTTGATGTTGTTGCCCTTTGCTATCTATGAAAACAACTTTAAATATTGTCATAGGCTCATAGCCCAGAACTAACTGTTGCCGTTTGGTTTGAATTTATTTGCTGAGAGAGCACCAACCAAGTCCCTCCCATTTACAAACCGTTGTTTTTGGTCTCTACAACAACGGCTAAAATTTTATAATCTATTGTCTTAAATATCTGTGACAATATCATGACATGTGATATAATGATTTGATTTGATGTCTATTTTTTCCTGAATGTGATTTTTGACATACAGGACGATAGTTCAAATAAGTTGACAACGGTTTTCAACTATTGTCGTTTTATTTTATTTTTGTATCCGAAAGTTGGAAACACAATTGTACATATAATTTCAGAATATGTGAACATTTTATATGACACAATCTAAAACTGAAATTTAAGGAATCAAAGATTACAAATTGAAGCCAAAGATTAACATCATTGTAGATTCATTACAAGAGTTATAGTAATCACTCATATCACCCTGAAAAAGAAATATGGGAATGAGGAGATTCACCTTTAGATCAAAATCTGCATCACCTTAATTCACACGACAAAATAAAATAGAAATATGGTAGCTAATCTATTGAAAGAAACACTACATTGAATTAAACACAAAGTTCGCAGGAGTACAAATATTCAAATAATTGGTTGCTATTTAAAAAAAAAAAAAAAAAAAAACGAATCCATATCAATAACTCTTGATCATATTTTCACATCCATAATTGGGGGGGGGGGGGGGGGGAGTGGTTGCAAATCATATTGAGGGCTAGCTCATGTGAAAACTTTGCTCTCCTCTTGGATAGGACGTTGGCTATAATATCAGTGAATCTTCTAAAGCTTAATACCAAATGAATCCAAAACTTCTCTGCCAGACAGACGATTTTAATGAAAGCAATCCTGCAATCAAGAAACCAACTATTATAGAGTAGGTCTTAAGTGAGACCATCTCACAAATCTTTTTATGTGAGACGGATCAATCCACAACCCACATTTCACAATTCATATATAAATTTGTTAAAATGAGATTGGTTAGTTGGTAAAACAGATTCGTCTCACGCAAGTTTTGTGTTATTTATTATTATTATCTCTAATCCTCTTTACATATACATACCTGCAAGTATGGTGTTAACTTCTTCGACTGAAGCTAAGACGGATCCTGACAAAGAGAAAAATCACTCTTATAGAAATGTAAAGCACCGATTTTTACATCATCCTGCCAGCACACAAAAAAGCATGACCGTTAACAGAAACGAGATGTAAGCCCCCATAGTAATGCATACAATCTAACAGAGTGAAATTCACTACCGAGTTATACCAATAAAGAACAACTAATTAGGCACATACACACATATATATGCTTACAACTGCATCCATAATATGGGCCACTTCCTTCGTTAAGTATTACTATTCAGAATAGAAAGCATTATTTGTAACAAAGGTCTATAATACCATGTCAATTATTTAATAGCATCCACTCACATTTGATAAGATTCCATGGCACTCAATTGTAAATGTACTATTGATTTTTTTAGAAAAGTGAGCCAGCTCTTCATGGTGAAAATAGTCGATAAAACTATAGAATATAGAACCAAATGGGAATTAAACCAGTCATTGATCATGTAGTGTTCTTCAGCAGGAAAAGCTAAAGCAGAAAGTTGAGAATCTAACAAGGGAGTGAATAAAATGGAAGGTTTAGGGGTAGAGCCACCAGTGATTAAAAAAGCGAAAAGTGCACCGAGGCGCAAACCTATTCAACCGCCTAGGCACGAGGCGAGGCGCACGCTTCATTGAAGCGAGGCGCACAAACTAAAAAAGAGCACATATATACTATAAAAACATTTCATAATAAGAGCACATATATACCATACATTTCATAATATGAAACATAATATACTAATGTCCAAAATCCAAACTCCAAACATAATAATAGTAAATAACCTAAATTGTTCAAATTTACATACATACTAAAGTATAAACAAAGCATTAATAAAATAAAAGCTATTTTAATAAAAAAAATTGAAATAAAAGCTACAGGTGTAAACAAAACAAAAGATATATTAATAAAGTAATTCAAATATAATTGCAGATTTTTATAGATGAAATTTATAATTAGTAATTTAGTACTCCCTCCGTCCCCTCTTATTTTGCCTACTTTGACCGGCACGGTTCCTAAGAAAAAATTGTTTGACTTTGATGTGATGTGTTATTTTAATATTTTTGAGTGGCAATTTTGTAATTAATGTGTGTTTTTTGAGTGCAAAAGTTGTAAAATGAAAGAAATGGAGGGGTAAGGAAGTAAATTTTTCTTTGCCATTTTTAGGATGGCAAAATAAGTTGGGACAAGCAAAAGTGGAAAGTAGGCAAAATAAGGTGGGACGGAGGGAGTATTATACTAAAATAAAATTTTAAAGTAAAAGAACAAGGAAAAAAAAATGAAATTTCAGCATTTATGCCCCACCGGTGGTGGTGGAGGAGAGAGAAATAGAAGAGCGGGAAGTGTGAGAGGACTAGAGGAGGCGCTGGTTTGAGAATTTTGGAGGCCGAAAATTAGGTTAAATCCTCTCTCTATTTAATATTAAAAAATAAAAAGAGAGAGAATTAAACATACAGAATGAGGCGCAAGGCGCCCGAGGCGCGCACCTAGGCGGCGCCTTTCTAAACACCGCTTCGCCTCAACATATCGAGGCGGCATAGCATACCCCCATATCGCCTCGCCTTGCGCCTAGGCCCGCTTTTTTAATCACTGAGCCGCAAAATCAGTTGAAGAGTAGGAAACGTACTTAGTTACACGTTTCCTACAATGCTATAATTGCATTCTCAACCAAATGCACAATCCTAAATCACCTACAAAATATAATTCCATTTAAAAAAACTGATCGGACACCATACTGCCAAGGTTTCATGTCAGTTTCACTCAAGTAAAAGCTCCAAATACTGCCTAAACCTTTTAGAGTTCCATCCACAAGGAGTACTTATTGGTGAGATGGAAGTCTAGTTATGATCAAAACATGCCAGAGTGCAACTTCATTTGATCGATCCTCAATTTGAGTGACATTTGATTTGGTCATGATTGTCTACAGAAAGACAACTGAATGAGAGAGAGAGAGAGAGGGCATACCTGTCCTATCCAAGAGCTTTGATAAGGGAAGAGGCACTTTCAAAGCGGCAGTTGAAATTGATCTGAGGGAGTTGGCACTTAATCTAAGCGCCTACACATAACAAAATTGAGGTTTCAGTAAAAAGTAAAGAAATAAAAAGTCCTTGCTTTCTTCAGTAAATACCTGCAGCCAGAGGACCTTTGAAGCTGAACTTTCTATACAGCCAAAAATATCATGTAAAAATCAACTCGACGTTTCTGGCTTTCTGTGCAGATACTTCAGTGTGCCTAATTTTTGGTTCTTCAATAAAAGATAAGCTATAAAAGAAAAGAAATCTAAAGGTATCATCAATCATTTTTTTGGTAATTTGCTTATCAACTTTAGTATACCATCCAACAACCGTAAAATACTTAACTAGTCAAGAACCAACAGTACAGGGTGAACTTCTGCAACTGAGCCTACAGACAGCAAAAAATATAACTAAAATAAGTTTGATTTATTCCCTACGAAAATGGGATTTCTCAAATTTTTATATTAACTTATACATTCACAAAAGCTTTGGAATTCAGAAATAAAGCATGGTGAATGATTTAAGCTAAATGGATGCACTGTATTTACTTGACGAAGTGACATGTACCAAGCAGAACTGTCATGCCGGAATAAGAGGCCAACTCAATATATATTCAGATACAATGCTATTTGCTCTACATAATTAAGGAGAGAGAGAAATTTGTACAACTCCTCCAAATTCAGAGAGGATCAGCTCCAACTTCCGGGTACGTCATATACTAATATTATTAATGTACTCAATTAAAATTGTTTGTCCAAATCATCATGCACCCTGTTTTCTTCTGCCTGAAAAAGAAAAGTCTACTAGCAAAATTCTAATGGTTCCCTATGTTTTCATCTCCAGTTTCTTCTTCACTATCTTTCACCCCGTCAAAAATTTCATAGTCATCAAATCCTGCATATTAAAAAATCTAAATGAGGCCCCACACAAGATTACTTCGTACATATTTCTCTAGGCATATGAGCTACATTACCTGCACCAAGGGCATCAACATCATCAATCTGGGGCCCCAAGAGCATAAGGTTACCTAAAGGCGGATCAATTGCCATCCATTCGGCGTTTCCAGAGCTCTCTGAGCACAATTCTTTCTCCACAACCCAGTCTTCAACTAAATCCATGTGCTCATATGAAATGGGGTCAACAGGTTCCTGTTGTCTATTTCCTGAAACCCTATTAATTGAATAGGAAGATGATCAGATTATTAGGTTTAGCATTCTTTTTAATATACAAAATATAAGGGTGGATTTTCTACTTACATTTGCTTCATGGACATGTTGTACCGAACAAAAACAAGGTCACTGAACCTCTGATGCTCCAAGCAATTTTTCCTCTCATGCATGTGTTCAAGAGGAATTTTGTCTAGCTTATGCTGGATCAAGCAGCAAGTTTGGCTCAGAATGCGAATAGCCAAGCGAGCCAGATTAGGGCATCCCCCACCATACGTTAGCCACCACTCAGCTAAAAACAGTAAAATTGAGGAAAGAATAAGACGACTTCAGATTATAAAGCATCATATCAAGCATTGACTGGATCAATATCTCTTGAAAATGCCATATTATCTACCATTGATAACCTCATTAATTAGTCTTACTGATGTGTGAAGTTCCATCTTATTGTTTGTGCATGTCTAGTTACATGTTGCAATACAAAATTTGCTAAATGTGTTTAACCCACAATCTAATCAAGTCAAACCAATGAAGAGATGGGCACTCAGACAAATGTGGCGCAGATGCCAAATAAGTTTTAAGGTTACATAAGAAATACATCTTGAATTGCATGGTCTTCCATGTTCAAAGGATTGTGGGTGGGGGCTTAGGTGATCAGGTGGGTGGCTGAAAACGGTGGTCATCATGCTAAACAGAGGTAATTAACTATTTTAACTATTGCAGAAATTGAAATTTAAAAAAAGATTGTATATTAGAAGAAGACTCACTGGGTAGTAAGGTGTCTCTAGCTCTGACAGCCATCTTCCGCCCAAAATCTCCGGTACCACCATGGTATGAGGCTGTTTCCTTCATAATTTTATCCTGGATCTTAGGGTCAGGAACCAGTTTCTCTATGCAATCATATACTAGTGATCGAATGTGAAGATGTGCATCTCCTTCAAGACTGTAAAAGTATTTCGGATTTAAATAAAAACCAGCAGCATGGAGGGGGTGGCGGTGAAGTTGTTCCCATCTGCGATCTATGATACTCCAATAAACTGAGTATTCTTCTTTAGTAATAAGTTCCTTCTTAATAATTTCTTTTGCTCGATAGAGCCCTGCATAAACAAATGCCATAGCAGGCATCTTTTCACTACTAACTATCCTTAATAATCGTAATAATGGATCTATTAAGCGAGTGATTGAGGCACATGTCGACCAGAATGACTGACTACTTATAGAGTCTAATACTGTGAAACCTTCCGGTTTCTTTGAGTAAGGACTTTCCATCCACTCCTCAGAAGTAACCATGGACTGAAGATTATGTCTGATACTCACCATCCTTTTCAATGTCATAAAATCAGTAGCTGAGCGAGCAGTTCCTAGATCAACTAAGTCCACTCCAAATGTGTATCGTCTCATCATGTTTATAATAACATTATTTGAGTAGATATACCTTGAGATTGATTTCGCCTGGTCAAGTATCATCTTCACTCTAGGAAGTTCTGCTATGTCCTGAAGCATCAAATCGATGCACCGACTAGCACAAGGAGTCCAGAAAATAGTTGGATAAGTGTCAGTGAGTCTTTTCCCAGCAATAACATACCGCTCTTCACTGCTTGTAACCACTTGCAGAACATTTCTCAAGCCAACTTCTTCCACTGTTTCCTTTAACAATTCATAAAGGACATCAGCTGCATCTATTGCACGCGATATATCAGCTGACCTCAAAAAGATTGTGCCTTCTGGACAATACACGAAGAAGTTGACAAAGGTTTTGCCCTTTCCTGAACACCATTCATCTACCAAAACTGAGCAACCCATCCTTCCCCAAGCCCCAGTGCATTGATCAACATCGTTTCTCACTTCGTGTACTAAATTCTTCAAAATCCAGCTCCTAAGATCATGGTACGAGGGACCAACAACTCCTGCTCCTTGAGAAGCAATTGCGTCTATCATTGGTTGAAAATAATCAGAGTTAACAGCATTCGCTGGCAATCCCACATCAAAGAAAAACCGACCTACCGCCATATGAACTACATTGCTAACTTTTTTCGAATTCATAGCAGGAAAAGCAGACAATGCTAGAGCATTAGAATTCACCACATCAGGGGCTTTTCTAACTCTCCCTTTCTTCTTTCTAACACCTGGTTTGCTGCTCATAGCATCTTCTCCATCCACATCGACATCAGCATCCTCATCATGTTCAATCATTTCAGGGACAGGAAGCAATACAATTTCAGTATTCAAACCACAGTTATTGTTCACTATGTCAACCCCACTGGACCCAGGATTACTGTATCCTGACATCTCATCTGCAAGTTTCTGTTTTTTCCTCTTTTTTGCAGCAACCCCATTCAGACTCTCGAGCATTTCTAGCCGCACATCATTTTGAACTCTCAGACAAGTGGCGGCATTCCCTTTCATGCCCGCAAGGTGTTCCTTAATCCTATGAATCCCACCACCCTTAAATATCTTCCCACAATATATACACTTAAGCTGAACCTTGTCACCATTCTTAAACATTTGGCAATGCTTCCATGCCGGATCATGCTTTTGTGAAGTTACAGCCACTGGCTCCATATTAGAAGCCATCTCCTAAAATTACCATCAAACATAAGGAAAACATTCACCATCTAGCAGACAATGAATTCTTCATCACACGCACAAACCCAAATAAACAAAAAGAACAATATATAATGAAGAAAAGAAAACATTAAAATAGGCTGGCTGTAAACGGACAATCTCCTCATATGGTATTCGAATCCTCTCAGACAATACTCTCTTTTGGTAAAAAGATTCAAACATTTTGATAATTAAAACGCGCACACACAATTTCCTCATACCAACTTTCATACAGGAAAACAATGAAACAACATATGAATTAACAAAGAGGGGAAATGGGTCCAAAGAACTATCGTCACTTTCATACAAATTCACCCCATTACACATTCTTGAAGCGAAACAAACGAATCTAGTCATCAAACATGCAAATTTTCTCATAACAGGTTTACTACAGTAAAATCATGGGGGAAAACATGAATTTGCAAGAAAATGAAATGGGTTCCGATAACTTACTTGAGAATTCGATATGAAAAACACTCTTATTCTTTTTTTGTAAATTCGAATCGAGATTTGGATTGGAGAGAACCGAGTTAGGGGGATTAGGTTTTTTTTTTTAATATTATTTATTCCTGAAATATATAAAATAGTAAAGAGCCGGTCAGGGGTAGCGGTCAGCGAGTAACGGTGACTCCGAAACAAAGTTTTTTTCTTTCTTTCTTTTATATTTTCATGGAAAATGATTTTTCGTATTTATAAAAATTCTTAGTGAGGTAAACATTTTAGAGTTACTCTCTTGTGCACCAGTTGCACGGATTTCAAATCCGTGCAATTGGGCCTCACGCAGGCTGCATGTGGGCTGGGCTGGGCTGCCCCCAGCCCGCGCCTCTTTACTTTTTTCGCGTGTTTTAGTCGTTACCTTCACGTTATGTTAGTGTTACATTCGTGTTATGTTAGGGTTACCTTCGCGTTATGTTAATGTGACCCCATCTCCAGATTTCATACCCTTAGTTTAAAACCAATGAACTAAAATAACACGAAGGTAACACTAATATAACATGAAGGTAACACTAACATAACATGAAAGTAACATTAACATAACATGAAGGTAAAAAATAATGTTAATCATATCTTCATGTTATGTTAGAGTGATCATCACGTTATGTTAGGGTTATCTTCATGTTATGCTAGTGTTACTCTCATGAAGGTAACCCTAACATAACATGAGGGTATGACTGCCTGGAGCGAATCTTGGTGGGTTTGAGCGCACCCACCAGGCGCGTGGGGCACGTGAGAGCGCGTTGGGCTCGTGAAAACGAGCGTCAGAGATGCGTGGGGTGGGTCGACCCTGATGCATGGATCCTAGATCCATACACCAGTTGCACAAAATATTTTGCCAACATTTTAATCCATAAATTCTATTTTTTTTATAAATTTTTATATAAGCTATTAGGCAAAAACTTGTGTGCACCATCCGTACCCCCGACTCAACCAGTGCGTGGGTCCCGTCCACGCGTGGCCACGCCCCCAAACGCGCGATTACACCTGAGCTGGTGTGCGTTCATGCACACCTGGTTCCATATTATGTGATTCAGTGATATGTATTATATGTACACTCTTTATGTATTACGTGTATACTCTTAAAGTATTACACATTTACCTTTAAGTTATTAAGCTTAAAGTATAAGGTATTACATATGCACCTTTGAGGTATTACATATTTACCTTTGACATATTTTGAATTACATATGCACCTTTGAGTATTACATATTTACCTTTGAGATATTAATGTTTAGAGTATGGTAGATATTATATATTTGGTATTACATATGCACCTTTGAGGTATTACATATTTATTTTGAGGTATTACATATTTACCTTTGAGATATTACATATTTACCTTTGAGGTATTAATGTTTAAAGTATAGTATAAGGTATTACATATTCAACATTAAGGTATTAATGCTTATAGTTTAAGGTATTACATATTTATTCCTAAAGTATTCTTTGGGGAAAAATGTTCTTGTAGGAACTGATTATTTCAATCGAACTTTAGGAAATAAATTGAATCTGATCCTTCCAATCATGAAAGATTCGATGATTTCATATCATCAACTTCAGAAACTTCAACATCATCGCATAAAACGAACAATTCTAATGGTGAAAATGGAGAAATTGGTTTGAACACAACAACTTTACAGAAAATTCCCCAAAAAGAGATAACATCAACTAAAATAATAGTTGAATGGAAAGTCAAAACATCTCCAAAACCTTCTTATACCCAAAAAAAAAAAAAAAAAGACAATAATTTTGAGGGAGATCCGCCAACGAAAATTACAAAAGAAGATGATTTGAAGATAAAAATGATAAAAAGATAAAGTAAAAGAATAATCCAAAAACTGATAAGAAGGAAAAGAAGAGATTGAGAAAATAAGAAGTAGAATAAAAAGAGGAGTAAAAATGGCAGCACGATTTTGAGGAAGAAAGTGAAAAAAAAAAAAAAAGATTCTTTTTTTCATATTTATGGTTGTTGGGCCGGGTCGAATGGGCGGGTCAGGTTGGGACCTAGTCCGTACCCCGAGGGTAGAGGCAACAATTTGAGCCCGGCCCGCCCGTAAATTAGGCTGGGTTGGGCTTTAAAATGAGCGGCCCGAAAAACACCCTAACTTTTTGGCCCGGCCCGATGGGTCGGATGGGCTCAGGCCAATTTGGCCCGTTGGGCTTGGGCCGGCCCGATGGCCCGATAAATTTATTTTTTTATTACTTTTTTTTGTGCAATTTGTAAATTTTACATGTGACTCGATTCCATTCTCAATGTTTTTATGTATTCTTTTAATTTTTTTATAATTATTCTCATCTTCAACTATCATTAACTAATTAGAATCTACTAGCAAACTATGATAATTGAGTTAAAATATTTTTGAATGCTAAAAGGAAGTAAAAATGATCAGATTTTGTCCCCACTAATAGTTTAATTATATTAAAAATATAATTTCGATTACATAAATAGGATACTATAGTTTAAATTGAACGTCTTAAATTATAATAATAGGAAATTATTTTTCTAGTTAAATTGGTGTAAGAATTTAATGAATTAAAAATTATTTTAATTTAAAAAAATAATTATGCATTTGGCCCGATTTGGCCCGATGGCCCAAACGGGATTGGGCCGGGCTCCAATTTCATAGGCCCGACCAAAGGATGGGCCGGCCCGACCCGACCCGACTCTATCATTTGACCAGTTGGGTTGGGCCGAGCCGGGCCGGGCGGCCCGAATTGCCACCTCTACCCGGGGGTACGCAAGACCTACTCAAACTATTAAGTCTAGATTATAAATTGATCTATCTCATAAATTTGTAAAACCATCCTACATAAGACTTATTTTTTACTTATTTTATTTAACTTTTTATTTTTTGGTATTAGGGATCCAATAATAATTTTAATAATTACAAATAATTTAAAAGTGATGTAATTAAAGTTCTACAAATAAAATGCAAAAGAGGCTGATGGTAGTATTTATTTTTTGGAAAAAAAATTCTTAATTAACAATTTAACATACTAATTTATTTCTGAGTTTTATTTCTATTTTAATAACATTTATGATAGGAGACACCTTGTTATTATATACTAGTATGAAAGTAAAGTACATTTCTAAGTAAATAAAATAATTTGTACCCATAGACTTAGCCTAATGGTAGGTATATCTCTCGTTTTGAGCAAAGTTTCAAGTTCGAGTCCCCCTAACCCCAATTGTGATTGTAATAAGAAAAAAAGTAAATAAAATAATTTAAGTCATAGAAATACATGGTAATAATTTCTTGAATTAGTAGTACATCTCATTTAAAGCCAAAAAAAAGTAGGTATTTTATATGTTAGGATATGCCTCATTTTTCTTTTTCTCCTTTTCTTTTACGATCATTTTCATAGTATCGATAAATAAGATCCAAAGTATGAAAATGTGAGAATGATATGAATGTAGACTATTTTTTCAGAATTAAAAGAAACATACATCTTATTAACTATGTTTACATGTACTTGGAACATATCAAACCCCATTTTCTAGTGAATGGCCAGTGCGTTGCACGTGCTAGATTTGCAATTTATATCTTAAAATTTATTCTAACCAAATTGGTCTTGAATCTTCTTTTTATAGTGGTTTAAATTTTAATTTCTTTAATGTTTTTGTTGATCATGAAGCAATTCTATCATCTTGTATGAATTTACATCGGTAAGAGATTAAGTTTGATATTTATGCCTAACTCTCAAGAATAAAATCTTTAACTACGTACGTAAATAATGATTTCAAATACAAAACTCAGTTTACAAATAAAGCTAAAAAGATGATCGACTCAACAAATATATGACAAAAGACTTCTTCAATTTATTAAAATACTTCACATGGTAGGTTCGACTCCTAATCTAAGAGGCTCAAACAAATCGATTAGCATCCACCTTACAGTTGTCCAGTAAACCATTTTTCCAAGGTAATTTAAGACTCCCAAACAAGGATTTGCATTTCTCCAACAATTACATAGTCACGTTACATGATAAATAGTTTCTTTAAGACATCGTTCAACAGAAAATTTAAGGGTTGAATCATGATCAAAACCCATCTGAATGAATTATAATTCAATACTACTCTCTCCAATAGTCCTAAAATTTACAAATCAATTAAATTATACTCCAAAATTAAATGGTAACTTGACGTCCAAAAAAGAAGAGGAGTAAAATCTTGATTATTGAGGCAATTCATGGGATATCCAAATCATGCATTTTGGAGATGTCAGTACTTTTTTATAGACTCAAAATCGAAGATGGACTTGCAAAGTGATTAGTAAGACAAAGTGGGCACATCACAACGATAAGATATAAAATAATATCTTTCATTAGTACTAAAGGAATAACCGCTAAATGATATGTCACTCTGTGGTTATTCATTTTTTTCATTTTTTTTTTTCATAATTTATATATTTTTCTAATTTAAAATTTCAATTCAATCAATTCATTTAATGATAATTGCTAACATTGTAACCTTAAATATTTTAATATAGACATTGATTGCTACTTTAATGAGGCAAAGCATTTTAATATATGTGAACTAATAACTAATTAATGATATGATAATTGAAAATTTTAAAATAAATGTTACCTATCACAAATCAAACAATATGCGAAATTCAAATTGAACATATTAATATGGATTCTTCCAAGTTAATTTACATATTAATTAATCTAAAATATTTATCATTAAATTAATTATACATAGAGTTAAAGTATATATATGTATTACAAATTTTGCTAAGAAATATCATAAAATCATTAATCATATGCAAAAATATTTTTCTTGTTTAAAACACATTTTTTATTACCATATTCTTCAATATATTAGATTTCCTACTCAAATATACATTTTAAATTTATTTAATACAAATATTTATTCAAAGATCCCGTGTGATACACGGGGTTTATACTAGTTAAAGACTAATAGAGTTTCCATTTGATTTTACAGTTTCAAGTTAATCACATAATTTATTTAATTGACTGGAACATGAATTCCATGCCAAGCTCATGGAGGTGTTTCAATAGATCTTATCAGTGATTCTTTTAGGAGTAAATACACCATTTCATTACATCATTGCTACCACATAAAAGAAACAAAATATTTATCTTCTCATTATTTTAAGACACACATAAGAAGCATATATGATTATTCATCAACCACTTGGATTTGTAATTTAATGTGAAGTAAAATCATAACATAAAAGGAAAGTTTGGAAGTTGTTATTGTCAACCATAGTTTCTATTAATAAGAAATGTGATGAGAATAGCAAATCCTGCATGAAAACCAAAACCAATTAACTCAATATTAGAGAAGAAGTTAATGGCACTAATCTCTAGTATCTATTTCTCCAATACATGAAAGTGATATTGTATTCTTCCAACAAAATCAGACCAAGTTAATTACTTCTTGTTGTGCAAAAGACAATTAAACATTCCTCCATATGATGCATGATTTTCCATGTATTATAATAAATGCTTGAGTCAATCAATAGAAAAAATCCACCCATAATATGAAAATGTGTAACATCAGCACAATTTAGTGGTTGATTCTAGCAATCCTGGCTTCAGTTTTCCTATTAAATCCTTGCTAACTTCAGTTCATCAATTATTCTTTCATTCTTTGACTCTACATAGCATTATCATTTATCCAAATACCTCCAGTAGGGAAAAAGGGTGCCACAAATTTGACAACATTGCAGCAGAACTGCCAGATAGAGTTTAAAAGTGAAAAGTCGATGGAGCTAGGTTCATTTATCCCCTCTGAACCTCTATATCACTTGGGACCAACACAAAGAATTAAAGGACTGGTGAATAGGAGAGTTGAGATGGAAGACGAAAGATCAAGCACTGATATTATGGATTTATTCTCATTTATTTTGAAGATTTCAAGATACTTAATTTCTTCTAGATCTCTCTTTAATTGATATATTCAGCAATATATATATATACCATTAATTACTAATAACAAGTACTAAAAGATAAAAGTATTACCTGAGGCTGAACCCACTCAAAATAACTAACTCGATCTCACCAACACCTCCTGCATTTGCATAGATATCTATCTGCAGAAACAGAACATGCGTGCATTAATCAACATGCCATATATACTAATTCTGGATTAATTTACATAAAAGAAAAACAACAAAACTTCACCTCATCAGCTTCAGGATCGGTAGGATGATTTGCAGCTTCTATGGCCCTTATAACATGTGCAGCATTGTCTCTTCAATCAAGAAACAACAGCTGCAAAGCGCCAAATATTGTGATTGTGACTTTTTTGCTAATCATATAAAAAGTTAGGATTAAATTGTAATTTTGGAAATGTGGTGATTTTATTTTACAATTTGATCTTTAAATTTTTTGTTGCCAATGATCGATATGTCATCCAATGTGGCATGTTTGCCGGACACGTGGATTCCAGTTACCAGAAAATTGTAATATGACCTAAATTGCAACAATGAATAAAAGTTATGAATTTTTTTTTTTTGTAATTATTGAAAAGTGGGGATAAATTTACAATTTTAAAAAAATTCGTGATTTTTTTTTTTACAATTATGCATTTATTATATGGAAAAAATATATACATAATATTGTGTTATTATATTATATTCAATCATTCCACCATTCTTTTTAGATTTGTAAACTTTAGTTTAATCCTCAAATTATATCTTCAATTAAATGCTAAAAATAAAACTCAAAATTTCTAAAATAAACTTCATAATTTATTTAAAAATTACAGTTCCAAAAACTATTTAACTAATAAATTTAAAAAGTTTTAACAATCATTTTTAATCTACCCACCTTTATTGTGTCTTTTTTTAACTTTTTATTCATTTTTATTTTTCCTTATCTTAAATTAAAAAAGATTCAAATCTATAACTGATTTTTATATTCAAAATCTAGCCCGCATTATTTTAGACATATATAGGTAAAAGTTAAATATTCTGTACTATTAATATTAATATTTATTATCAACATTAAATTTGATATCACGAACCATATTGTTTAGGTTTACAATTCTATATATTATAAATTTATCTTGTAAAAAATGAAATTAATATGAAAAAAATATAGGGTTGGATGTGGTAAGTGTGATATTTCTTTAATACGTTAAGATAAAATACGTAATCAATAGTTGTCTGCTATAAAGTAAACTCAATTTCTTATTATTTATTAACATTTGGAATTAAATAAATAACTGCAAACCCTCGTGCTAAAGAAATATTTTAATTGTCTCCACTCTAATATTGCTCATTTCTTCGATTAAAAACTGAAAAAGGAAAAACAAAGAAAAAAACTATAACATTTGAGCTAATTTGATTTGGAATCCACAAAAAAAGTTTATTATCGTATGTTTAATGGATCTTTGCTTAAACAAAACAAAGCAAACTTAACTTTATTCAAATTATCCTATAAACAACATACTAATTAAAATAAACAAATCAAACTTAATAACATTTTACTTCTTAAGTAGCTTGGAACATGTGATACAAATTGTTGGTCCAAAGTGACAGTAGGCTTAGAGGGGTGAATAAGTCTATTCAAATTTTTCAAACTTTTATTCCAAAGAGTGATTAAGTTTCAAAGAACAGAAAACTACAGAGCTTGCTGTTTAACAGAGAGGATACTGCAGAGCAGTAACCTAGAGACTTATGAAAAACAAAGTTTTATATGCACAATGGAAATACTTTAAAACAAATGTGTTTTCTGAAAGATAGCTTTGTGCAGAATGTTATGACAAGATATGATCGACAACAAAGCAGTAAACAGATAGATATATATCAAACAGTAAGCTTATTGACAGAAAAAACAAACACAACGATATATAAAGGTTCGAGGGTGGAGTTGTTGGAACCACCGGATCGCCGACTCTATGTAATTATCTAATTCGGGATCGAAAACATAATTAACATGCAGGAGAAAAAAAATATACCTTTGTTCACCGTAATAGGTGAAGATGAACCGGTTCTAAGGTCAGAACTACCAAACGAACGACGGACCTTGAACCTCACGATCTTCTGCCTTATTCCTATCCCTTCCTTTGGACGTCGTGTGGGCGACGATCTTCCAAAGATTCAGAAATCTCATCTCCTCAGTTTTCTCTAGCGAATCTGTTTTTTTTATTTGCGTGAGATTGAGAAAAAACGTGATCTAGGAGGCGCTGATATTAGGGTTACTTATAGGCTACAACAGGGACCTTGAGGAGGAATTAGGTTGGGCCTCCTGATGGGCTTAGGCGTCCCGTGTTCAGCCCGAACATCTCGCTTAAGTCCATCAATTATAACTCGGTCCACTAAAGAGTTATAATTGAACTACCGTCCTAATCCCATATTACAATATGGGCTCCTTTATTATGTGTACATTTATTTCCCCGCATTTAAGATATCGAATGTCCATAAATTAAATAAGTTACTGACAACTTAATTAATTTACATCTAATTTCCAAGAGTAGTACCACTCATCTTTATTATCATGTCGGATTAAATCCATCTGCAGGGTTTACATGATAATCCTTATGAGCTCCTCAAGGGGACATCATCATCCTAAATAATTAGGACACAGATTCCTTCTATAATCAACAACACACCATATAAACAGTGCTATCTCCCAATTCACCGAGCCTATTGATTTATTAATAAATCTCACCCATTGGCAAATTAAAGAAACAAACACTGAGTACACGTGCCCGTTATTATATAGAGATTAAGAAGACGTACATCCATAATAACAGAGGTATTGTTCTTTTATATATAGTCAGTACAAATCGAACAACCTCATATGGTCTTGCTCAATACATACAAAATGTACTAGTGTAACTTTATAGTCAAGATAGACTAATACCAAATTACACTACAACTGTTCCAATGGTTTGTCCAAATCCATCTTGGTTGTGAGCTATTATTTATAATCTATAAGGAACTGACAGTATGATCTTCTGTGTGACACCACACACCATGTTATCTACAGTATAGACTAATCTGGACAATAGCAATAATATATATAACAAATATAAAATGCAAACATTTGATCACAATGAATCTCATATCATAAAGATGTTCAAACAAAAGCTAGGCTTATAGTATACATCCTAACAGGAGTAATCACTCTACGTCCTCTCTACTCCTTCTCAAGGAGGAACTTTGTTAAGTATGGTTTGATTTACAAAGACTCGACTTCTACAAACACTTAACAAGAACTGTCAGCTTTCTTCCCACACAAGGTAGTTGCACAATGACCAAAAACAGATTGCCCACACAGAGCACTTGTTCTTCTACAAGAACGAAAACACTTGATCAAGAACAGGCTCCGATCAAGTGACTCTTACAGTCTAAAGAGAGTAAAGAATAAAATTCTTCAACAAATGAGCAACAAGCTTTTGAGCAGATAGCTTCTGAAATAGAGTATGTTTGCTGCAACTAGACTGAACTTGAAACTTTTAGTGAATGAAGGATTGATTCGATTGAGAGCTTTTGAGTACTTGATTGAACGAGTTTCAAGTGAGTTTCCAGTCCAAGTCTTCTCCTATTTATAGGCGTGAGAAATCTGTCCGTTGAAGTGAGCATCCTCCTCTACAGTGAGCTTCGTGGTGCGGTGTCCTCGCCTGATTGGTTCGTACGTGATTTTGTTGCAATCATACACCACTGCTACTGCGGCCGCCGTTCCAGTCTGCAATTTGTCCTCTCGTCCTTTTGATTCCTCCAGCTGACGCTCTCTGATTGGATCGTACATGAATGTTCCTAACGGAAACTCAGAGTGCTCAATCTGAGGTAACTGCTTCTTGGAGTTGGTTATTGTTGCTCTTTGTCTTATCTGGCTAGCTTTCTGTTCTGTAGCTTCCTTCTGAAGGTTGTTGCGGCTTTTCCATACTTAGCCGATTCCGTGATTTGTTCTGCAGTGTCCTTCAGAGTAACCTTTCAGGCTCCTTCCAGTCGCCTGCTGCAGTGACCTATACTGGGTCAATTTTTGATCTTTTGAAGCAGCAAGGTCTTCATCCTTTCTTCAAGCTTCCTGGGCCTAATCTAAACATTTACAAATCAAACTAAATACAAATGATCATAGGCCTTATCTATTACATGTTTTGTCCTCATCAAAATCTATACAATGTTTCTTACACAAATAATTTGGTATTTTCATTTATATTTTGTCATGTTTTTAGTTGTGAAATATATAAATATCAAGTTAAAAGTTATTCACTAGAAAAAAAAATTCAATAAATATATTAATATTATTTGAATATGTATTATTGAGTGGGCCAAGTCTTCTGTGACACCATTACACGTGCGACAAAGCTGCACATGGTCATGTTTTGGGACAAGATCCAATATGCATGACAACAATTATTGCACATACTTATAGCTTTAAAATAGATACTAATACATTGTAGTCGAGTACGGTCAATGGTGTGTTTTGTGACAACAGCTATAGCACGTGGGTATGAACATTTTGTTAATTATTTATATATATATATATATTATCAATGCCGATTTTCTTTTTTAAATATGAAAGTTTTATCCGATTTTTTTGAAGATTTCAATGTGAAGTATTACACTACAAGAAAAATGCCCTACGACAACGCATTTAATGAATTTGTGTAGTCTTTTAGAAATTTACAATGCTTTTAACGAAAAGCGTTGTCTTTATGTATAAGGAGGTGCTCAAAGACAACGCAAATAAGGTCTAAGACAACGCTTATGAGATAGGGTTGTCTTAGGGCGCATTTTTTCGCTCTACGACAACCCTTTTGTGCAACGCTTTTACTAGCGTTGTCGTAGAGCGCATTTTTTTCGTGCAAAGACAACCCTTTTGTGCAACGCTTTTTGTTGTGTTGTCATTATGACCTTTTTTTTAAAATTTGCATGTATGGTGTATTTTCTCTTTGGAACATTATTGTTATCAATATTATTTCATAATTAAAGCTATATTTCAAAATAAAAATAATTATTAAAAAATTAGTATTTTAAAGATATATTTAAAATATAAATTAGTTTATGGAAAAATTATATAATATTTTAAAATAAAATGAAATTTTAATAGGTATGTATTATTATTAATATCCACATTTCATTATTAGTAATTTTAACTTTAATTTTAACTACATATCTTAAAATACAAAAAAATTAATATATTCTTAAAAAAAATTGATGTTATGAATATATATGTATGTGAACCTAATACAATCAAAAGTTAATACAAAAATTAATATATTCTTAAAAAAATTGATGTTATGAATATATATGTATGTGAATCTAATACAATCAAAAGTAAATAAAATGAAATAACATGAATGGGATTCGAACCCATAACCTAAGGGATTCTACAAGCTTAACCACTAGACTACATATTACTTTGGTTGTAATTATACAAAATATATTTTATTTAAACTAAATGTGGGTTAAAAAATTAACCTTCGTAAAATTGGGGGATTCTACCTCAGTGACAATTACATCTACCCTAGGTCAAAAACAATAGTGGCGGCGATCGAACAGCGAAGTGCGGCGGAAGGTGGTGAAGTGCGGTGGCGGCGAAGGGTTCCTTCACTTGTTTTCTACCCTAAGTCAAATACGAGGAGGGCGGCGCGAACAAAGGTGCTGCGACGAACAGAGGAACGGCGGCAGATCGGAAAGCGGCGGGCGACGGAAGGTGGTGAAGTGCGGCGGCGACGCACTAGGTTCTGAGCCAATTGCAGGTGGAACTCCTCCCTTTCTGAGCTGGAAATCATTCTGGTGTCGTCTGAAGAACTACCCAGGTTCGATCAATTCTTTTTCCCCCTGTTTCGTGTTCTCTTAATTGATTGCATCCGGAATGTTGGGGTTTTTGATCGATTATCATCTGCCAATGTTTTCCATGTAACTCTCCTTTCCAGTTTGGATTTCATGTTTTTGTTCTTGGTGTTTCTTGTGGAAATTCATTACTGGTTTCAAGCTTCTTTAATTTTGTTGCTCCATTTTCTTGGTTTTGAGCTTTGTGCATAGTCTAGAACTAAGAGTGTCTATCCTAGATGAATGCTGCTTTGCTATCCCACTCATCGGATTTGAGTTCACGTTCGGCTGTTAGAGGAGATCAAAGTGTAAGAAGAATAATTTTACCAACATATATATGTGTTGGTCATGAGCTCATTTCTTCTACTACTACTCGCGCCATAATTGAAAACAACACTTCAGGTAAATACCAATGCGTATATTCCAATTTTTAGTCGACGTGCTCGGGTGTTTTGAAGTGATTAAGTTTTGTTTGGACGATGGTCATATTTGGAGGCAGATTGATGTGATGTAATTTATGATCGAATCTGAATTATTGGTTTTAATCTGTTATAAATGTTTGTTAGGGTGCATAGGGTGGATTTAGGGGAGTGAATGTGTCCAATTGAATAACAATTCTTCAAGGACGATTTCAATTGTTTGCTGGGTTTGAAATTATATTGTTTCTCACTGAGTTTAAATTATGTTCAAAACTGAGCTGGATTGTAATACAATTGAGTAACTTGGTAGAGTTTGTATGGTTTTAATTTCCTGTGAATTAGGCTTTATGAGTTAACAAACAAAAATGGAGTTCAAACTTGGTGAGGAGTTAACAAGCAGCTTCTTTAAGTTGTATTTCAGTCTAACTTGTTCTTTTCTTATCCAAGATTAGAAGCACAATTTTTGTTTGGGATATTAAATTTGAATATGTAGCTCATTGTATGTAGAAATCTGTTTCATTGTTTTTGCAGATTCTTTAATGAAGTTTTCTGCATATTTTATTACCTCTTGATCCATCTAATTGGTTCTAAATTGAGATGTTGTTATTCCTTCATTTGTCTTTCTTTCTTGTAGATTCAATGGCAACGAAGGCAGTTGAACATGACCAGTCTTTGTTAATTAAAGTGAGTCATGGATTTCCTGCACTTTGATTGTTTTAATCTTTTTACAACTATAAAATGATATATAAGTATTCATTCTAACTTTTTTCATACGTTTGACAGATATATCAGGACATGATGTGAGTGATTGTGAAGTTCATGATGGAGTTTTGGCGAAGGTATTTTTGTGAAGGTTGTGATGGTCTTAATTTGGACAAAGTTTTATTATTATTGAGACGATCAAAATTATCGATGTTATTGGTGGAGTTTTTAGATGTAAAATTGGATAATATATTTGTAGTATTATGGCTAGACGTATTGTGGGAGAATTTATGGTATACTTTCTGTATAAATACGTTTTTAATTCATTTGTTGCTTATTATAATTATTTATAAATATTATATAATTATTACAGGGTACAAAATATAATAAAAATAATATTTCAAGAAAGACAACGCTTAAGAAAGCGTTGCAAAAAAAAACTGAGTAGAGAACAAGAAAGACAACGCTAATAAGGGTTGCAAAAAGTTGTGTTGTTGTTAGGAAAATACAACACACTTTATGTGCTGCACAATGCGTTGCGAATTAAAAAATTACAACACAAATAAGCAACGCTTTATATGCGTTGTCGTAAAGACCAAAGACAATGCATATAGTGCGTTGTCGTAGAGCGCACATTTTTTACAACGGTAGATACTACAACCCCCTGTTCCAGGCAAAGACAACGCATATAGTGCGTTGTCGTAGGGCGTTTTTCTTGTAGTGTTAGAAAATATTACAACTAATTTCAATCATAGAATTAACATAAATCTCAACAAAATATTATATCTATAAGAATATAGATAATAAACTTCGTAAAAGTATTATAATGCAAATGATAAGAATTCATAACTATTTGATTAAAAAAAATATTGTGGCAATTTTATTACAGAGCCCCTTATAAAAGGAAAAACAAAGTTTGTTTTTAACTACGAACTTTATATCAAGTGGAACAATTTCATTTCAGGTCACTAAGTTTTTAAAAATATTAAATTAAATTAAATCATCCCACCAACACGTACACATAATTCATGTCACGGTCACAAACACCCAAGACAGTACGGAAACAAAACCTTTTCTGTTTCGATATCTTCGTTTTTCATTCAAAGGGACCTTCACTGGGATGTAAGTGTTGTCTAGGGCACCAAAGACAACCCTATAAAGATTGGTTTCATCAATTTTATGCATATTCTAAATTGTTGTATTATTAAAAAATGTAAAATATATGATTTTATGTTCTAGAAATATGTTTTGAGACGGTATAGACGATAGTGACAATTGTTACCTTAAAAAATATTTCCAACCATCATTGGGCTCATCGTCCGCGATAGGTTTTGGTTGAATGAGAAGAACAATGTGTAGTTTTAGCAAACACTTGAGCACACCATTGAAGTGTTTGCTTATTGTGTGGTCAATTCTACAAAGTCATATTTCACAACTCTATTTTTCTTGTGATGGGAAAAAATTGAAAGAAAAATAACAACTTGTTCAGTTATTGGTAAATGTCAAGTTGGCTGAAGACCCCCTAGGTTCTTCAAAAGAAAACAAAGGCGACTGAAAGTATCACAACTCATACGGAGATGGTTTATGCAGGTCAAATTGCTAATTGAGGTGAAGTTTAGAATGGGTTCCAATTGTCGAGTAATTTTAGTTGTCAAAATGTATTTTCTTGCTATATGAGGGTTGTTTTCAGTAGACGTATTTCTTCGATATTTTATGATGTAAGCCAAAGTCCTAAGCAACAAAATGGATTTGAATGAATTATTGATTGCTTCCACCGCACGACAAATAACCTCGAGCAGTCATTCATACTCCCTCCGTCCCGATCTAATTTGCCAACTTACCATTTTGTTTGTCTCATTTAATTTGTCAACCCATAAATGACAAAAGAAAATTTTCCTTCTTACCCCTACATTTCCCTCTTTACCCTAATCCATTGCCTAATTAGTGCAAAAAGTATAAAGTTAACATATCCAATCAAAGTCAACTGCATTTTCTTAGGCTACGTGTCCGGTCAAAATAGGCAAATTAGACCGGGACGGAGGTAGTATATGGTAATCTCATACATAGAAACAGATTTAGGATCAATTGACTATGTTGTATAACATGTGGAATTGCCTAAATCCCTTGTATTCATAACAAATTGTCTAGCTTAATAAATTAAGGCCATTCAAACTTTCTTATTTAAAAACATGAGTTAAACTCCTGTGCAACGGTTGCATAGATCTTAGATCCATGCAACTGATCCATGCAACCGGGTCGAATTCGGGCTATCCGACCTGCTTTTCCATTTTATTTTTTTTGCGCTACTTTTTTGAAATTTTGTTTATGACTTTTACTTTATATTAAGGATACCTTTAGGTAATGTTTAGGAATACCTTTTGGTTATGTTAAGGATACATTTATGCTCAGATTTCATACATTTACGTTACGTTAGACATACCTTTACGTTATGTTAGGGATATTTTTATATTATGTTAGAGATATCTTATCCATAACATAGTTGTGTTACACAATTTGTACACAAAGGTATCTTTAACATAACATAAAAGTATCCCTAACATAACCTAAAAGTATCCCTAATATAACGTAAATGTATGTGACCTGGAGTGAATTATAAGGGTATCAAATCAAGATTTCAAAGGTATTGTTAACATCACATAAAGATATTTTTAACATCACCTAATGATATACTTAACCTAACGTAAATGTATGTAACCTGGAATCAGGATTTCAAAGGTATCATTAACATCATCCAAGATATCCTTAACATCACCCAAAGGTATCCTTAACATAACGTGGTATGTGACCTAAAATCAGGATTTCAAAGGTATTGTTAACATCATCTAAAGGTATCCTTAACATCACCTAAAGGTATTCTTAACATAATCAAAAGTATGTAACCTGAAATTAGGATTTCAAAGGTATCCTTAACATAACCTAAAGGTATCTTTAACATAATCAAAATGTATCCTTAACAAGCTAATTTGAATGAATTTGAACACATCCACTTAGGCGCGTGGGAACGCGTGAGGGCGCGTGGGACATGCATGGGAGATTATTTGGGGCGCGTGGACGGGTCGACCTGGTTGCACGAATCCAAGATCCTCCGTGCAACCGATGCATAAAAGTTTTTGTGTAAAAACATAGTCACTATATATGGGGTAAATTTATTTGGTGGAAATTCGAACCCTTTGATGGATCAATAATTATACGTTGTCCACACGGTCAAACAAAAGATTTTAAAGAAATCACATTAACCCAATTTTTGGTACTCTACATTCCCACGTGAATTAATCAACATATGAAATTAGTCAAATTTTAGTTAAGAGTCCCCATCCCATAATACCATTTTCAAGATAGTGAATGAAAATTTTACCACATCATATAACTTTAGTACATAAAATACCACCCTATATAACTTATTCTACCAAAATACCACAAAACATAAAAGTTTGTTCCCAACTACCACAAATATGATTATTCCTTTTGACCTTTTCACAAACATCCAAAATTTTTATTGAAGAATTTCTTCTTCATTCTGATTCTGAATAGATCTCTTCTTCGTAGATGCTTTCATCTGAGGGTAAGTCCTCATAGCCGATGCCCAATCATCGATAAGGACTTCACGGTTCTTGAAATTTAGGATATCTAAATTTAACATCAACCCATATGGATGTATCGGGTTGAGTTGAGACTTTCCATAAGGCGTATTGTAAAGATTCGGCCTTTTGGAACGTGGTCGAGTTCCTGTTACAATAGGATCTTCTCCTGTGGTGAAATCCCCCATATGTAGGATTGGTTCGTCCACATGGTGTGATCCAGAACTTTCTGCTACGTTGGGATCAACTGGTGGTCTCTGCTGTTGATCACGAGTAACCAAAGCGGATCCATCTCCTGCGTTATCTTTAGATCCACAATTCCTAATCCCGCGAAGGATTCGGCAAGGTCATGTAGATCCTCCAGATTTATCTTCTTCAAATCCATCACTTGTCAATGATGGATTTTCCTTTGATAATGGCAATGAGTTTTTCATCATCAGTCATGCGTCGTACAACTTCGGTTGGCTTCCCATCTTGGTGTAAATAGGGAACTGTCCTGAAATCTATACGTCTCCTTCCTCCGGACGAACTTGGTCTGTTCTCCAGATTCTTGACTCTTTCTTGAATATCATAAATGATTTGAAGAGTCTCCTTCTGATTTTTAATCATCGTCTCCATTTGGCTTTGGATCTGATGAACTTGTATTGGTAGGTGATTGTGGCGGTTGCCATAACTTTGTACCGTCTTCTGGATCTCTCTAAGATTTTCAGAAATCTTAGAGGTATCTGGAAGTATCTCCTTCCAATCGGGCACTCCATCAGACATCATGGTTTTGATGGGCTGCTTCCTGATGATTCATCAGATCAACATACAACATCTAGTTCACCGTAAGGAAACCCAGATAATATGTTGCTTGTCTATCGCACTGCCTCAAGGTTTCCTCGTCGGCACCTGCGAGCTCTTTCTCGGCATATTGGTCATTCTAATATGTCACCTTGTCTTGATGCTCTTGAGCATACATCGTCAAAATTTGACGATATCTCCTGTAGTGTATACACCTTGGACATTCGTCCAGATCCATATTTTCTCGTATAATTCTCCTCACCATTTGTTAATTACAGAATTATAAATATAAATTTAAGTTCTTAATAAACCTAGACTATAATACCATCTTAGGATCAGGATCAAAAAATTATATGGATTGGATTTATTGGAAATTCTTGGAAAAATATGTATAGCTTGGAAGTAGCAAAATAAGTTTGGACTTAGCATTTTTCAATGATTAGCATTAATTGCAAAAAGTGTGTCATAAGGTTATTTTAATCTTTAGTCAAAAGTTGTGGTATTTTGGGGAAATTAGTTATATTTTTGGGTAGATGGGGATAATAAGTTATATTGAATGTTATTTTAGTTTAAAGATATATGAAATTGTGTATTGTGGATGTATAACTCTTTTGTAGTTAATCGTATTCCACAAAGCATTATTATTATTATTATTATTATTATTATTATTATTATTATTATTATTATTATTATTATTATTATATATTAATTACAGAAAAGTCTCATAAAATTGTAATTTAATAAAAAAGAAAGGATAAATTTGTCATTTCAGTTTGCAATTTAAAAGCAAAATCTGGTGTTAACTGTTGCCGCTGAATTCATTTTTCTCTCACCTTTGTTCCGTCCCCTCTCTCTGTCCCTATCTCTTCTATGTTGTTTAATATATTAAATTTGATCATCTAAAAGAAAGAATTCAAAGGAAATTTTTACTTTTTAAAATATCTTGTTGTATTTTGCATGTAATTATACTCAAATAAAATTGATTAAAGATAAATAAGTTACAAATATTATTTTTCTTAAGAGATAAAAATAAAACATTAAAAATGTATTTAAAAATAAAAATAAAAATAGAAAAGACAAACGTGTTGGCCTGGGTTGGGCCGTGGGGTTTTCAGCCAACTCTATATTTGAAGATTTATTAGGATTTCGTTGTATACAAGCTGGATTTCAATATAGTTTTGTCATATAGCAACTTTCCATTTATATGAAAATTGGATATTAAAAGGAAATATCAATTGACCTTCCACTCTGTAATTTAAAATTATGTTATTTTGTTATAATATTTGCTAGGGACAAAACATGGTTTTATCTTTTCGATTAATGTCACACCTTTAAAGCTAGGGTAAATGTGTAAATATACTATTAACGTTTATGGAGAGGTGCAAATACACCTTTAATTTTTTTAGGAACAAGTACACCCTTAATGTTTAAATTGTGGTGCATATATACCCCTAATGTTTATATTTTGATGCAAAATTTTCAAATACTTTCTTTTATTATATTATTATCATTATTATTTTCTTACATCCTTCTTACAATTTTTTATTAAATAAGAAATGACTTATTTATATTGCAACATGCATTTCTAATCCTAAATAATTTATAAAATAAAATTTATTTTGATAAGAAGTTATATTTATTTTTTACTTAAATAATGTTTTTTTTTTACTTTCGTAAATTTTATGTTTATTACCAAACATACTTTTTTACTTAAGTTTTATATTTAAGTAAAAAATTAAGTTTACTAATTTACAAAAAAATGTATGTTTTTAAGGTAAATATATAGTCATATATAAGTAAAAAAATAGTTAAGTAATTCATTGTATGTTTTTTCTAATCCTAAATTATGTTTTAAGCCAAATTAATACACTCAACTTTGTTGAGTAAATTTATTTATTTCTAATTGCGTTAATATTATTTTGTATATTTTTACACACACACACACATATATATATATATATATATATATATTTCTAATCCTTTAAATTATATTTATTTTGCTTAAATTATAGTCATTGGTGCTAAAATACACTCATTTTATAATATTATGTAAAACAGTCGTTAATCTTTTGTACTGAAATATCTCTATATGTTTTTGTTCACGTAGGAATGCAATATCATTGAATTAATTACTTTTAAAGAGCTTGTCGCAAGAGAGATGATCATCAATTCCTTATGCCTCGTGATGATGATCATACATACTTACATAATATTATCTCTCATTTTTCTTATACAGATAACAAAAACCCACTAAAAAATGAAAGTCGTTATAAAAACATAGAATCAGTCGTAATTGAATTAAGACAAAATGCGATGAGTGAATGAAAGAAAGAAACAAAAAGAGAGAAGATGAACCGAAAAGACGAAATAGTCCTTGTGTCAATTAGGGGGGCAAAAGGTGATGGCATACCTCTTAGCCCTACAAGTCTTAAGCCCAGTAGCCTCATCATAGGCATATGTATAAGCCCTAGGACACATATCCTTAAACAGCTTCGAATAAGGCGTAGGTTTACATGTCCTAGGGTTTCCGTACTCCCCTCTGCAGCAATACTTGTCTGCCTGCGTCCACACGCAAGCACTCTTGCACCCCACCACCCTCCCCTCCCTCAGCACCGCCAGCCTCGCCGGGCACCCCATGTTCACGTCCGCCTCGCACCCCGCCACCCCGCACCCCGCGGCGCCGCCCACCGGAATCATCGCCGCCGGCAGGTTGAACCCGTCCACCAGGCTCACGTCGTAGTAATGCGTCGGATTGGCGGGTGTCCCCAGCGTCATCTCCACCACCGTCGCCGGCGGCTCCCCGCCCACGCCCCGGCACCTCAGCTGCCCGTTGCAGTCCCCGGTCTGGCACGACCCGTTGCCCGCCTCGTCGAAGCAGCAGCCCTGGCGGGCCCACACCCGGCCCGACCACCAGTTGGGGGCCTCCACCACCACTTGTTCGCCGCTGCCCAGAGCGAAGCCGCCGTCGTTTAGGGTTTGGTGGCCGGCGCTGCCCAGAATGGCGGGCCATATTTGATCCTTGCAGTTGTTTACTACCATGAGTTGAGTTGCATCTGGATAAATCAAGAAACCTCATTAATCAATTAGTCCCATATTTGAGCAAAATATATATATGCAATAAAAACTTGAAATAGATTAAACTAACCAGAGGAGAAGAGTGATGAGAAGATGAGGAGGAGGGAGAAAAGAAGCAAAGATTTAGACAACATTTTTAGTAAATAGCTAGGTTTAATTTAGAGCGATGAATTAATTGAAGAGATGAAAAGGAAGTAATTAATGTGAATGAATGGATAGATTAGTGGGAATAAAGAAGGGAGGTTAGAAGAGTAGTGCATAGTGGGAAGATGTAGTGTGTATTATGTATAACGGCCTTATCTCCCACGTTTAATTCTTCAAATTTAATTAATATTTGAGTGAGTGGATTATGAATTCTACAACTTAATTAATTACAACTTTGGGATAAAGATTAAATAAATAAGGTATTAGAAGACAATTGTTGCGATTCTAATTAATAGAAGATAGATTTTTAAGGAAAAAAGGACGAGAGTTAGAGCTGTTTAATATTTTATTTAATCATATATATATATATATATCATTTTTCTCAAAATAAGAAGACAATACGTTAAACCTAATTAACTTTTTAGTGATCCAATATTTTGAATCTTGCAATTTGAGTTTCTCGAACTTGGATAGACAATTTGATCTGCTACCCGGCCCATAAACTATATATATGATCTTGCACCTATTTGCCGATCAATTAATTTCAATCTTAATTTCTTTTTAGAAATTCGGATTTCTAAAAGCAAATTAACAATTAAACAATAATTTAAGTTCTTCACATTTTATAAAAAAAGATTTATACAGTACTGTGGGATTAATTTATTTACAAGTAACTAGCTATAACGTCTTTACCTAATTCACTTTCTGAAGTGGTCATTTAGCGATTGGCTAAAATTTGAATTAAGGTATCCATTTCTCAATTTGAGATTGTTGGTTAAAAACTTATTTATTTTCATTAAAATTACCAAATATTGAATGTCAGTTAACAAAATCTAAAAAGATTTGAGCCTGGATAAATGAAATTAGATAAAATAAGCATTAGAAACCAAACTTCTCAAACTGAATTTGTATTGATCTGGATTAATGTCAATTTAGGCTTGACTTAATTATTGATAAACAAACAAATTTAAACACAAATTTTGAATCATGATACAATTCTATAAGTATTGAATATAGATGTAAACAGCCAAATTTGATTATTTTGAGCCGTACTTACCAAACCAAGAGACTCATATATTCCTCTTTTAGAGGCTATTTCTATTACACTTGAGATCTTACATTATAAGTTGTGGGAAGAATACGATATTATTAAAAATGAAAGTGCAATAATTATGTATTAATCTTCATTGTATTCGCCCTAAAAACAGAGTTTCTCTTGAAGCACACCTTCTATTTTTGACAATGCACTATTTTATAATATAAGATATGAAGTCTCATGTGTATCGGTCATCAATACATTAGTTAATTACATCATTCAAAGTTTAGCATAGCTAATTACAAGGGAAATCATAATATTTTCAAGGTGTAATAGTAAGAAAAATCATGATTTTTTTCAAAAATTATAAATTAATCATCACTTTACGTGTGTAGATACATATAAAATTTAACGACCAATTATATTGTGCCACATGTGTGAAATATTAATTTGTATTTATTTTAGGAATTAATTAAATACATTTCCTAAATTAAATAATCAAGTTAATTGATATTCCATATATATTTCGTTGGTCAATCAGACATTGTCACATGTCAAAGTGTTTGCAGATATTATCAGATTAATAAAATCAAATTTGATAATTATCAGTAAACATATCAGATATGATCATATTAGATATCAGATATGATCAAATCATGGTGGATCAATCAAATTATTGGGAAAAATGATAATTTAGGACAGTAATTTTATCTCATTCATCATTTAGGGACATTATCTTTTCGGGCTTTTTAATTGAGACTGTAACTTTCAAAAATGTGCGAATTGAAGAAAATCAGCCCAAATACATGAATTTCGGGCTAATTGACACGCTTAAGTCACATGTCTATGCTAGTTTGGGCTTCTTGCTGATGTGGCTCCCTATTAATAAGTTAATTCTATTTTTAAATTCCACAAGATTAAATCAAAAGCCACATAATCTATATCTATATATAAAAGCAGGATATTATGCCAAAATAACTTTAATAAATTATTTACCTATTAAATAATTACTATTTTAAGAAAGCTATTAATTGCTTTCATATTGTATTTATTGTAAGAAACTCAATACAAATAAATAAATACAAATAAACCTATTTATTGTATTTTAAGAAACTCAATACAAATAAAAATAAATAAACCTATTTATTGTATTTTAAGAAAGTCAATACAAATAAATAAATATTTAATTTAAGAAATCAGTTATGATACTCAATTTAGTATTTATTGTATAGAAATTTCAAATAAAAACAAATAGATAAATAAGATGAAATAAGGGATTATATATTTATTATCTCTCATCTTATTTTTAAGTACTTATTTTAAAGGGTAAATTACAAAAAACAACTTCGTCTATCGACTTTTTTCAAATTGCAACTTTTTTTTTTCAGCCACCCAGTCTTTTTGTGGTTTTGTCGATTGCAAATTTTCCGGTGAAATGGAGATTAATTTGTTCACTTTGCAACCTAAATTTTTTTTTTTTTATCTAATTGCAACCTGAACTTTGTGTTTTAATCAGATTGCAACCAAGAATGAAAATTTCAATTCCAGTGGAAATATAGGTAACTTAAATTCACGGAAATATCGTGAAAATATCGATATCGATGGAAATATGGGTATATATATTTATTGTTATTTTTCCTATATTTACAAATATATTCTGATATTTTCTCTATATTTATTTATATTCCATCGATTTTTTACAGATGTTACATATATTTCACCAATTTTGACCAATATTTCCTTGATATTTATTTTATGAATATTGATCACACTTATATAACATAAATGTCACACTCATATATATAACATAAAGATATCAGTGTGAAGTGGAAAAAAATCATGATTTGCGATTGGACAAAAAAAATTAAGGTTTGGGTTGTAAAGTGAAAAAAATTAATTCATTTGCCGGAAAAATGACCGGAAATTTTGCAATCGGCAAAACCACAGAAATACTGAATGGCAATCTTAAAAAAAATAAAACAGATTAGATTGCAATTTTAAAAAAGTTGATAGCTTGGGTTGTTTTTTGTAATTTACCCTATTTTAAATCAAATTTAAATATATAATATATAAAATCAATCATTATTTAATGATCTAAAATTTAATATTCATATAAAATTTATCAAACTGAAATATGGAAATGTATGCGTATGGGCTTCAATGATTTTTCTTTTTTAAACGTTTTTATTATATATAGTATTAATTTATTGTAAATTAATATTAAAATGTAGAAATAAAAAAATATTATAGGTGTGCCTAATAGATTACACAGATAAAACATATCAAATAGAAAAAAATTATTATTACAAGTTAACCAACTTATTCATTTGAAATATACAAATATTTTATTTTATCTTTCTTATTTTATATTTATTTTTTGTCAAATTATTTTATTTATATTTATATTCTGATTAATTGAGGTGGCATAAGGGATTGGATTGGACAGAGGTAATTTTTCTGGTTTTTCACAAATTAAAATTTCATCATTCTTAGTCCCTGATATATTGACTTATCAATCTTATAATTATTATTCATAATTTTTTTTTATTCAAAATGTGTAGATTAAGTCCAATTTTGAATTGTTTCATTTAAATAGATAGTAAGAGAGATTTTCATGTATTTGATAAGCTGATATAATTTTTTATTTGATTTAAAATAAATGAGTTATATGTGGCGTTGAACAAAAAAAATTATTAAAATACTTGTGTATATATAGTTATAAATGCCAATAAAATATAAATTTATTTATCTTAATACTTAAATCATAACGTTTCTAATACATATAACTTATTTTTTGATATTAAATTTATTTTTTAAAATTTCACTATCCATTTAATGTTCTAACACAAATTTTTTTATTTGTTTTGTTTAATCCATAAATTAATATATTACTTTATATATTTCAAATTTTTAATATTTTTGAATATAATTATTTATAATGACATAAATTTAAAGCTAAAATACCTAGCTTTATACTAATACAAATTAAAAGAGTATCAATATATTTTTGTTAAAATAATAATCATTACATTTTATATGTTATTATATTTTTTAATAATTATATATAACACACTGTGCAACGCACGGGTACACTACTAGTATTCTGATTAAGTCAAATACAAGTCAACGTCTCTATAAAATTCATAATTTTATTTAAAAAATCTGAAAAAATATCTTATAAATGTAATTATTATTCTTAAATAAAAAAAGTTTAAAAATGATATTTTTAGTATATTATTATTTAGTAATATTAATATTATCTATTACAAAATCTATAATAAAATCTTTAAAAATTCATAAACTTATTTTCAAAAATATATAATGAGTTTTTGAAATCTTTAAATTTATTTTTAAAGTATTATTATATAAAAATATTATTTTAAAAATACTTTAAAATATATTATTTAATATTAATAATAATCATCAAAAGTTGAATCTAAATAGAACCATAAAAAATTTAAAATTTCTTATGAATGTCATTAGTTTTTTCATACTCATTTCTTTTTCTAAAATCTTACAAAAATAGTTTTAAGATATTAGTCAATAGTAATAATTATTATAATAAATATTAAAAAATGCATTATTTTTTTTTAAAATCTCTTAATTTGAAAATCTAAATAGTTTTACTTCTTATAGCAAGAAGAAATATTAAAAAAAAAAAAAAAGGGAAAACCCCACTGTCATCTTCCTCACACAGTTTTTCCAACCGCTCCACCGACGGCCGTCGCACCCCACCGACAGCCGCTGCATAGTCTTCCTTGTTGTATCTCCGACCGCTACAATGTTTCTAGCTAGCTAACAACCTTAGTGTTGTTTTATCGCCGAGCACCCAAACCACTGTCGCTTCTCACCTCAAACAATAATGCAATCTCAGCACCTTCATTCTCTCCAATAATACAATTTCAGCACCTTCCTTCTCAATCCATTTTCAAAATTTCTCCCAAATTTCAAACCCGTGTAAAACAAATCTAATCGATTCCACATATTTTTTGTTCAAGCACTTATATTTAATCTTACCTTATAAATATTTTATTCAAACACAAAATTATCAAATTCGATCTTTTTCATAATCCACTTTGAAACTGGCAAAATCTACACATGTCTCAATCCAAACATATCCTAAGGTTTCTTTAACGCCTTTTTTTGTTAATGTAATTAGTAATATGTTTCATATTTTAAATTACAATTTTAAAATCCATTAGTATATTCTATGCATGAGATTACCGAATTTTACTGTTTGCATGTTTTTTCTTTTCTTGAATCCTCCAAACAAATTTCTCTCTAAAGGTTTTTTTTTTTTTTTTGAATATGAATTATCCTAAATGTACTTTTGCAAAATATTAGTATTTTCAAACATCTTTTTTTTTTTAATTCCTGAAGAATAGTAGCATAATTACTCTTCAAAGTTTGCATTCTTTTTTATGAAAAATTCATTTTATCTTATCTAACATTGGTGTTTACTTTCTTTCTTTTTTTTCCAAATCGAAATGTTGGAAAAAACAATTATTTAAGTTTGGAGTCAAAGATTTCATATAAAAAAAACAGTACAACATTAGCAAACATTTATAATTAATTACATATTTATTTTTGTTTTCTTCAAATTTTGTTTTCTTTTTATAAATGCTTTGTAACATTTATGTTTACTATTTTTTTCCCCAAATTGAAATATTGGACAAAAACAATTATGCAAGTTTGGAATCAAAGATTTCATGTAAAAAAAAAAAAAAATACAACATTAGCAAACATTTGTAACTTACATACTTATTTTTTTCCAAGCACATATTTTTTTTAGAGTAGTGGAGTGTGTATTTAATTGATTTTAATGTTTTGATATATCATAAATAAAATATTTTTTGAGAGATGACACCCCAACAACAACAACAACAATAATAAATATTAAAAAATATTTTATGTTTTACATGTTGTACCTATTATATTATAGATATTGTAATATATTATCATGTTTAAAAAATTGGTTTATTTACACACTCAAAATATTTTATGATCTGTATAGAAAAAATTATCAAAGATCCCTTTTGATATCGATATTATAAACTGTAAGAAATATTGTATAGATTTTGATGAAGACAAAACATGTAATAGTTAGGGCCTAGGATCCTATGTATTTAGATTCAGTTGTAATTGCTTAGACTAGGATCAGGAGGCTTGAAGATCAAGATTAAAAATTGAAGATGGATGAAGACCTTGCTGCTTAAAATAATCAAAATTGACTAAGTATAGGTCACTGCAGCAGGATACTGGAAGGACGCTGGGAGAATACTGCGATAGGATGCTACTCGAACAAAATCGAAAAATCGGCTAAGTATAGAAATAAATCAGCAACCTTTTGGAAGGTTACTACCAAACAGGAAGCTAGCTGAAAAGACAAAAGTGGCAGCAACAACTGTCTCCTGAAGCAGTTACCTCAAAGTGAGCACACTGAGTTTACGTTAGAAACATTGACAAACGAACCAATCAGAATGAGTCACGAGGAAGACATAAAAAATGAAAGGACAATGTTCAGACTGATATGGCGGGCGCAGCTGCAGAGGTGTACAACCATAACAGAATCGGTACGAGCCAATTAGAAGAAGCCACGTCACCTCAAGCACGCTGCAGAGGAGGAAACTCTCTTCAACGGACAGAATCCTCGCGCCTATAAGTAGAAGAAGACCGAAACTTGAAACACACCTGAAACTCGTACAATCAAGCATTCTAAAGCTATCAATCGCTCTATCTTTCAAATCCTTTACAGTTTCAAGTCCAGTCTATAGCAGCAAGCATACTCCATTTAACGAGCTAACTGTTCAAGCTTGCTGCCTCGTGGTTGAAGAAAACATTTTATTTATCTCTTATAGACTGTAAGAGTTGCTTGATCGGAGGCTGTTCCTGAACAAGAGCTCTATGTGGGCTGTTTGAGTTTGGTCACTGTGCAATAACCCTGTGTGGAATAAACTGACAGTTCTTGTTAGGTTCTAGTTTGTATAAGCGTGTCTTTATAAAGCAAACTACTTTCTTAACAAAGTTCCTTATTGAGAAGGAGTAGAGAGAACGTAGAGGGATTACTTCACCATTGAACCTCTATTTATTGCTTTGTCTTTATTTTTGTTTAAAGCTTACTGTCTGTTGTTCTTATTTCTTGCTTATCTCTGTTGTCTGATATATATTTATACTCTCATAAGCATCCTTAAAAGGTTTTCAGTTTAAAAGCATTGTTTTGAAATATTTTTCGTTGTGCATAAAACTATTTTTGATTAAGTTCACAAGGTAACTACTCAAGCAGTAACCTCAGGAACAGCAAGCTCTCTAGCTACCTGCCTGTTGTGACTTAAACATTCTCTTCGGGAGAAAAGTTTGAAAATTTGAGTAGGCTTATTCATCCCCTCTAAACGTACTACCACTTGGGACCAACAATTTGAAATATTAAGAAGTTTAAATGGAAAATGATGGTGAAGAAAGATAATACAAATGGAAAAATATTGTTTTCCAATTTCTTTGGTTACACAAGCAAATTGAATAACATGATGTTAGAATGAATTATTTAGAAACAATGATTTAACCGTCTTTATTAAATACTTTAAGCCTTAATGTTCGATTCATGATAGAAACTCTACAGATGGTATTTGTTTGAATGTATATTTATAATCCATCGCTTTCACTTTAAATTAATTTTTAAATAATTTGGATAAGAGTTGGTCTCCTGTACATCAGTTGCACGGATCTAAAATTTGTACAACCAGGCCGTGCGCCTCTTTACTTTTTCACGTGTTTTGGTCGTTACCTTCATGTTATGTTAGTGTTATCTTAGTGTTATGTTAGTGTTACCTTCGTGTTATGTTAGCGTTACCTCATTTCCAGATTTCATACCCTTAGTTTAAAACCAATGAATTAAAATAACATGAAGGTAACACTAATATAACATGAAGGTAACACTAACATAACATGAAGGTTAAAAACAATGTTAAGGTTAACACTAACATAACATGAAAGTAAAACACAATGTTAATCATACATTCATGTTATGTTAGTGTTACCTTCATGTTATGATAGTGTTACTTTCGAAGGTAACACTATCATAACATGAAGGTAACACTAACATAACATGAATTTATAACTGCCTGGAGCGAATCTTAGTGGGTTTGAGCGTACCCACCAGGCGCGTGAGAGCGTGTGGGAACGCGTTGGGCGATTGAAAACGCACGTCAGGAGCACGTGGGGTGGATCGACCCGGGATCCATGCACCAGGATCCATGCATCAGTTGCACAAAATATTTTGCCTTTGGATAAATTTCAAATTAATTTTTCCAAATGCACAATCGAAACAACTATCTAAACTTTGTTTTCTAAAAGCATCTTAAGTGTATCCGTACACAATTTTACATGTTTTTATCATAAGATAGTAAAGATGACAAATTAAACTTCACTTAAAAACTTCAGAAAAAAAAAAAAAGTAAATAAATAAGAAATCCATTTTAAAGAGGTTGTTGACACGCATTAATTGCATTTGGATAATGTGCTTTAATTAAATTTCACATGCAAATTCACTAATTGGGCCTGGGCCCATTTATGATCAGTGTTTTCACATTCATTAAATCAACTAGTACTATACCCGCGCGATGCACGATTTATTATTTATTATGATAAATATGATTATTAATAATATAATAAATTTATTATATTAAAATATTACTCATGAGATCTTATTATCTTGAGATTTGTAAAAGATTCCCGTATTTTTTTAATGATGATGACGACGACAATAACAAAAACAATAATAATAATAATAGTTTTGTGTTTTGTATACTTTAATTATAAGTGATTAATTATATTTGTTAATTTATATGTTCTATTCATATTTTTGTTCCTTTATATCTTAGAATTATATTTAATAATTTGTAAATAATTTTCTACATTTTTTTTAGATGGATTTATTTTACAAACACTGTGTTTATTCAAAAACTTAGTTTATATTTAAAAACTTTAGGTTTCAAATTCATTTTACAATTAAAACAATATTTTTTTTAGAATTTTGAAACCATTTTAAAATATTTTTTCTTATAGTTATATCTATTGCATATATGTTTAAATTTTTTTTAAATGTTATTTGTGGATTTTTTTAGATTAACCTCACAATATTATTAGATTATTATTAGTTTTACTTTCAAATTTAATTATTATTTTTAATAATTTTATAATAGTTTTTAAACTTTTAAACATTTTACAGCCCTTCGTAAAATGAAATTTAGCTTTTAGACATATTTTTCACATTTATATATTAAAATTACAGAATTTTCAAATTTTTAAATTTTTGACAATGTTTAAATTTCATTATTTTCAGATTTTTTAATTATATCATTAAGACATAATCATATAATAATATCATCCAAAATAATTTCCTCTATTTCATTTTACCCCTATATTAAATTAAAAGACTACTTATTATATTTAAAATATATATGAAGCTTATTCTATAAGATTCTCAAAGTTTTTTTGTTTTTTTTTCCATAATTTTTCTAATGGTCAATGGCAAATTAGTAATTATCTCAAATTTTGCAATTGAGTGGCAAATGTGTAAAATTTGCCAATTTCTTCCTTTTTATATATAGTATAGATTCTAATGAAGCATATAAAATTTGTTCGACAAACACGAATAAGTCCAGAAGAAACATCCACATATATGAATAACTTAACTAGGAGAAGGTCTTGCTTGTCCCGGGGTACATATTCTAATCTGTGCCTCCAACCCGATCCACCACATGATTAGATATATATTTTTTAGATATCATATTTATATTCTTAAGGTATTACTTATATACAGAACAAAAAAATCGATATCTTTAGTGAATAAGCAAGTAATACTTTTAAAGATATATACATGTGATACTTGAAGAGTATATATTTCCTATCTATCACTGAATGGAAAGTACCTTAAGAATATACATGTATACCTTAAGAGTATATACCTAATACCACACTTTAACATGAAAAGTAATATTTTAAGAATATACACGTGATACCTGAAGAGTATATATATAACACCACGCGGCAAATAGGGTTGGGAGCACGCAAGTTTTTGCGATAACTTAAATCTGTAAATTCACAATTAAACCAACTTTAGAAAACAGCTAGCGTAAGTACCGTGTATCACACGAATATTTTAATATTAATTAAGAAATTTGAAAATTGTTATTATAGATAAATTTAATTTTATTATTTATCATTAATTTTAATTTAATTAGTATGCAATTTAAATTTAATCTTGTGAAATTTTTTAATTATCATTTAATGTAATTCCAAACATCAACTTTAATTAAAACGTTTGCCTAAAATTTCATAATTTACAATATTGTTATCAATCGTAATTATTGACATTTTGTTATTCGATTATCATTATCTCATTAAATGCTCTAACATTAAATTGTAAATATTAAATAAATTAATTGAAAATTAAAGTATAACTAAATATGATTAACTAGAGAGCGAGATATGTCACTCTTAGTTATTTATTATATATATATATATATATATTTTTTTTTTTAATGTCCTAGAACCATAAACAAAGTTTTAGAGTGAAGTAAACATATGTAATATGCCGATGAATAATACTCAAGATTTCTTTGATGCATATTAATTAATACTCAAGAAATTACAATTTTAGTAGATTGACGGGCTTGACATGAGACCTTGTATAAAAGGAAGTTTATATGGATCAATAAAATAAACCAACCAATTCAATATGATCAATATCTAGCTCACGTAAGACCATAAAACTTCGTCTCACCCAAGACATTATACATGATTTTTTGTGTATATTTTTTATTATGATTTTTCTTTGCAACACATGAAATTATGGTGTGTACATCTCTAAAACTAGAGAAGGTCTTAGGTTCAAGTTTTCAACCCTCAATTGCAATTCTCTATTTTATTAAATCGCATTTAAAAGTTAACCAAATACAGATCAATTCAATTAAACTCACCCCTAAACTACAATTTAAAAGGTCGGTCTATAATTGAAATCCTCTATTTTATTAAATAGAACAACCGGATTTATAAATAGATATATGCCGTCGAACCAAAATCCATGCAAAAGTCAAACCGAATCTAGCTAATTACTCAATTTGTTTTTTTCGATTCAATTTGATTTATCTCACCCCTAATTTTTAAGAGAGATTTAATGTTGGGTTTAAGTTTTAATTTTGAGATACTTTATTTGGATTCTTTTTATAATCTAATTTCAACTTACGCTGGCTAATCTACAGAAAACAATCAATCATTTAAATAGTTATTACCTAAATTATGAGATGTATTTGAATAAAAAACAATCAATTCATTTATATATTTATCACGTAAATTATGAGATTTTCTTGAATGACCGCCAAAGACTTATTCCTAAAGAGATCATCAAATTACATTTGTACTTTTACATTTGTTCCTAGTGATCATATATTAATCATATATAACAATCATATGCCAAAATATTGTAAAGGTATCATTTCTAATTTAAGATTTAATCTAGTCATACTTACTCTCTCTCTCTCTCTCTCTCTCTCTCTCTCTCTCTCTCTCTCTCTATATATATATATATATATATAACATTTATATAGATTATCTCATTTTATTTTATGATTTTTTCAATGAGTTAAAGGAAGTGAAACTATAAAGACTTGAAGAATTATGTGATCTTGGTTCGATCATACGATCATCATAATTTGTATCTTCATAAACTAAATGAGTCGTGTTTACCACTAATTTCTACACAATTACGTAGCATGATTTCATTGATTTGCGCCACTCATAATGGAATATTAAAAATATATATAGTTGAGGATCATAAGTTATTTTAATTGACAGTTTTGGTAGGTGATCGTTTGGCTTAACTGCCAAGACAAACAAAAATGTCAAAGTTCAACTTAGACTAAATACAAATATTGAATGAATAATTAATTAACCTAATTTGTACGAAGTCAAAACATAATCAACCGATATGACATAATTAACATTTAATTAACATGATTTCGAAGGGACCAAGATCATTAATCTTGGTATATATATATATAGAAAAATCTCGTGCATGCTTAGAATATTGCAGTTAGGTTCTTAATTTGATGACGATCTCTAATTATTAGAAAAGAAAACCAGCAACTTAATCAGTCATGCATGAATCTAGTTAATAGCTATAGATTCATCATTATTATGATTAATTAATAATTGGCAAGCAAAAAATGTTGCACTAGTTGATTTTGTTAATTTCCTTTTATTGAAAACATAGCTATTAATTATAGCTCTACTTTTTATTTAAAAATAGAAAGCAATGTTGGAGAAGAATTCAACAAGGGTGAGACCATGATAACCCCAAAACATATTTTTTATTATATAATTTCGTGAAAATGAATTTAATTTGTGAGTTACAAAAGATTCGTCTCACCAAATTTTTCGTAAGATCATCTCACACAAATTCTTGTGTTACAGGCATATTTGCATACTAATTCCTAACATAATTAAACATCATGATTATTTTTGTATTAAATGAAATTATGATCGTGTATACAATTGGAGACAACGTGAATGCCATTTTTCACATTTTTCTATTTTTCTATATATGTTATATATAGAATTTACATGATTAAATTTTTTTTTAAAGAATTATAGAAGATGATGTAAAAAAATCAGAAAAGCAACTAAATGTTATGCATTTCAAAAAGATCAAGAAAGTCTGTCGAAATTGAAGCTTTTTTTGTTTCTTCTACTTTTCCTTTCATTATCTCATTACATTATAAAACATAAGTATCTAAAAAGAAGATTACAAAAGGGAAAAATAGGATATGGCCCACCAGAAAAAGGAACAAAATTTCACAACCTTTTATAGTATGCATGTACAGGAAAACAACAGAACAAGATTTTGGGGAATTAATGGTTGAGGATTTTGTGTAAATATTTAATTTTTATGTTTCCAAAAGTTTGGTTATGCGAAAGATAAAAAAATAGGGATAAATGCGCGAAATTCCTCGTGTTTTAGAAATTTTGCGTCGGTCCCCCCTATATGAAGGAAAATGAGCCATTTACACGTGTAATTTCATAAAATCGATACACGTCCCATTTTTTTAACTGTCGATAACGGCGTTAAATTTTATCCTAAACTTCCTGTTATACCCTTGATAAGAAAATGAGAAGTCTCATTTCGTCCACACCAAAACCCTAGCCATTGTAGCCCCTCCGCCGCCGCTGTAGCAACAGTTAACCTCCATCAGCGGCGTCTCCACATTAGAAACCATGGCTCAGAAGATCGGGAAAGCCATTAGGCGGCCTAGAGCCCCGTCGAAGGCGCGGGTCTCATCGGCATTGCTATTATTATTGTTCAAATCGGCATTTACACGAGGAATTGTGGCCGGCATCATGGCATCATTGGACGCTTGAATCCACTGATTGGCAGCGCTGGCGGCGGCGGAGGAGTCGGCGTTCCTTTAAAGATTGAGGAAATTGGGGTTGGCGGGGGAGGTGAAGTGGCTCTGTTAGCGGAGAATGGCGCTGTTGAGCAAGGTTGGGGGCAGGTGGTTAGCGGCGGTAGGAGAATTTTGGGGCATATGGCGGTGGCGTAGGAACATAATCAAGCGGAGGAACATAAATGGCATGGTTTATATGTAATGGCTCAGAAAAGAAATGATTTGCATTCAAGAAAAAAAAAAAAGAAGAATCATCATCTTAGTGGCCAAAAAGCAATAGTAGAAGTAAAAGGAGATACCACCGTGGATGTCCAATGTTCTCTGCAGAAATGACACACAGACACAAACAGGGGTGTTGTTTGTATTTCGATTGAGATTTTTTCAATTAGTGGTGTAACTATTGGGGCTTTTTGTTGCATTGGCGTTTTAGCAGTTTCTCTCGCTCTCTCGTTCTCTCCCTCTGTCTCGTTTTTGTACTCTCTCTCTGGATCTCTCTCTCTCTCTTGCTGATTCTTGCCGCCACTGTTGTCTGTCGACCACCGCTGTGTGCGATGGTGCTATGTAGATGGGTGTGTGCGTGAGTGTATATCGTCGTGTGTATTTGTGCGGTAGTGGTGGCACCGCTGTGTTGGGCGGCGCCGTGTCTAGGTGCGTGTGCCTGTATTATCCTCGGCAACAGGCCCGTTGCCGACAGTGGTGGTGGACGGTGCGAGCAAGGTGACGGGGGCAGGGGAGGGGGTTGGGTGTTTGTATGAAAATTCGATTAAGTGTAGTGTGTAAAATAGTCAATTTACAACAAAAAAGGTAAAAAAATCAATCTATTTCGCATTTCAGGCGCGTCCAGCACACAGTCGTCAAGTCTAACAGAATTGAGTGTTTCGCGTCGATTTTATGAAATCACACGTGTAAATGACGAATTGGGTGTTTCGCGTCAATTTTATGAAATCACACTTGTAAATGACGCATTTTCCTTCATACAGGGGGGACCGACGTAAAATTTCTAAAACAAGGGGATTTCGCGCATTTATCCCTAAAATGATACTACTTAAAAGAAAAGATATTATATGAACTGATAATATTCTCATGCATAACACTTGTAAAATATACAAATTACAATAGGTATATACTTTTGAGTGTATACGATATGGGACAAAGAATAAAATACATTATACAAATGAATTGAGAATATGATACATCTAATACTACTTACCTTGATTTGTTCAATGCTTTTTTCTTAATTATATATGGTATATATATGAGGTCTAATAGTCAAAAAAATTCCAAACCTCCGAAGATTTTTGCTATTTTAGTTAATCTTTTAAATTTTATCAATTTATTTATGATTTTATCATTTAGTAACAGTTTTAGTCAAAATTGGATGACATATCTCTCACCTAATTACCACATGAATTATATATTGTGTCAAAAAACATAAATTATTTTTGATATTTGTATATAATAATCATTAAATAACGAGAAGGAGTACTAATACACACTAGAAGTGCATTGGCGCGATACGTGGCTAAACAATTTTTCTAAAGGTAAGAAAAAAATGTATACAATATTTGATTATTAAAAAGATATAAATTTAAATAATAATATTTTACATATTTTTTATATGTATATTGTAATATTAAAAAAACATCAAACATTTATAATTATTTACTTTTATAGAATATTACTTCTTGCATTACACATTACGAAGTACATACTTCTAATATAAAATACTTTTGAATTAACTTATAACTTTATAAAACTTTAAATATTTATATTGTCTTAAACATTTATGTTTAAGTACATGGATTAAATACTCTTCTATTAAATATTTTATCACAAAAATTATATTAAAATATAAAAAGAAGTTTAAAAAAAAAAGACACATGAGTATGTCAATATGAAAAAGTAATTTTTCTCTAACAAATTATATTATGTAGATTCATATACTTTAGAAACTTCTAACTTAAATGTTATACAATTTTTAAAATTATGTAAACAAAAATTTAATAGTATATATAATATACATATTTAAAAAATATATTTTTTCTTTTTATTATAATGTATCATTAATCAAGAATTATATGTGTTTTTCTTTTATTTTTTTATTATAATATTTGATAGTTTATCAAGAAAACCAAAATGAAATCTTGAAGAAATAAAATAAGAAAAAAATATTTACGAAAAAAATATTTACACATCATTCAATTGATGTGACATATTTAGGAGTGAAAATGACAAATTTGTAAATTTGTCAACTTGATCATTTTTATTAGAGTATAGATTCATGCAGAGGAGATGTTAGAACTTCGAAGGAATGTTGTTTCTATCTTATTTTCACCATACATATCTGTAAAAATAAAATATCGATAATAATTTCATTATTAATTGAAGAAAGACAAGATATGGAGAGAGTGAGAGAGACCACAATTTCAGTGTGAGAATGAATTAATGATAATTATAAATTATAATGATAAAATTTAAAGAGTTAATCGCTTAAAATACCCAAATTTATATAACTCTAAACTAAAATATCCATCAATATAATTGATTATCTCAATCTACCCAAAAAATATAAACTATTGTCCCAAAATACCCAAAATTTTGGTCAAATACTAAAATACCCTTATGACACACGTTTTGCAATTAATACATATTGATATGTCCAAACTTATTTTACTATTTCCAAACTATACTTTTTTCCAAGAATTTCCAATAAAATCAATCCATATGATTATTAGACCCGATCCGAACCCGAAGATGATATATAGGCTAGAAACCTTGCTAGTCGTAAGCTTAATCTATTTACAGATACAAGACAGACTTGATAGGTCTAACAACGCCACGTATCATTTCGGAAATGATCCAAAAATGGTATCAGAGCATAGGTTTATTAAGAACTAAATTTATATTTATTATATTATATGTAATTCACAATTGGTGAGGAGAATCATTCGAGAAAAGAATGGATCTGGACGAATATCCAAGATGTATATTCTACAGGAGATATCGTCAAATTTTGACGATGTATGCTCAAGAGCATCGAAATCAGGTGACATATTGGCACAACCAATATGTCGAGAAAGAAGAAGCAGGTGTCGACGAGGAAACTTTGAGGCAGTGTGACAAACGAGCCGTATATCACATGGGTTACCTTACGGTAAACGAAATGTTATATTGCGATCTGATGAATCATCAGGAAGCAGCCCATCAAACTCATGTCTGATGGAGTGCCCGAGTGGAAGGAGATACTTCCAAATACCTCTAAGATCTCCGAAGATCTTAGGGAAATCCAGAAGACGGTGCAGAGTTATGGCAATCGCCATAATCACCTACCGACACAAGTTCATCAGATCCAAAGCCAAATGGAGACGATGATAAAAAATCAACAGGAGACTCTTGAAATCATTCATGATATTCAAAAAAGAGTCAAAAATCTGGAGAACCGACCAAGTTCATCCGGAGAAAGGAGACGTATAAATTTCGAAACAGTTCAATACTTACATCTAGATGGGAAACCAACCGAAGTTGTACGACCCATGACCGATGATGAAAAGCTTATTGTCATCATCAAAGGAAAATCCGTTACAAACAAGTAATGAATTTGGAAACGATAAATCTACAGGATCTACATGACCTTGCCGAATCTTTTGTAGGATTAGGAATTGTGGATCTAAAGATGAACGCAGGAGATGGATCCGTCTTGGTTACTCGTGATCAACAGCAGAGACCACCAGTCAAGTTCCAGATCACATCATGTGGACGAACAAATGCCACACGCAGAGGATTTCACCACAGGAAGAGATCCTATTTCCGTTATAGGAACTCGACCACATTCCAAAAGGCCGAATCTTCTCAACACGCCTTATGGAAAGTCACACCTAGACCCGATACATCCGTATGGGTTGATGCTAAATCTGGATATCCCAAATTTCAAGAACCGTGAAATCCTTATCGATGATTGGACATCGCCTATGAGAATTGCAGCAGGAACCCTCGATCTTCTTAAAGAAGGATTCATCTTACTACTCGAGATGAGTCTGGAAGGATCTGTAAAGATCGCTTGGGATTGACAGCACCAGAAATGAAGAACAATGTTACAGCTGGTGAGTCATTAAAAGGAATTGTCGATAATATGGCCAAATTATTCAAAATCCATTTTATCGGCATAGGCTATTTTGAGGGGATTGAAGAAGAAAAAAGAAAAAGATATAAACAAGCTCTCTACAGCCTCGAGTTACATGATATTTGTCATGTTGACGAATACATCAAGTTATTCACCGAGTACCGATGGAAGTCCAAGGTGGAAGACAGAGAGGCTTCGCAGTTATTCTTTGCGAAGATACCAAGTCCCTGGAGAGAGATGCTGATAAGGGAATACAAGTGCGCAGATGACTTAGATACCGTAGCCAGAAAGATGTCTTTCCTAAAGGTTAAGATATCTGAATGGTGTCATCAAGCGACACTTCACAAGAACTACAAGAGACTGCGAGGAATCAATAAAATGGTTCCCCTATGTTGCGAAGAAAATGACATCCCAACAGTCGTTGAAGGTCAACCACGGAGGCATAAAAGGCAGATGCAATGAAGCCACCCATACCACCGTGGAAGCAACACCAATAGAGGCAGTCGATGGTCTTCATGGAGACCAAGAAGGGTGTGGTCGAAACAAAAGGCCCAAAGTTATAAATTAGGGCAAAGGCTAACACCAAACAGGAATAGAGCTCGGAGTTCTTCATCAAGCTCTGATCAAAGAAGTTCCAGCAGGACTACAGGAAGGAGAACTTTCAGACGAGCTCATACCAGAGCCAACGAAAGTTTTAAAGATTGTAAATGCTGGACATGCGGAGCAAGAGGGCATATCTCAACTAGGGTTGTAAAAGAATCGAATCTTTTTGATTCGATTCGATATTCGAATTCGAATATAGTGATTCGAATTCGAAAAATACAAATAAGAATCCGAATAAGAATATTTTTTATATTCGTATATTATCCGAATACGAATAAGAATATGATGGTATTCGATTCGAGTATTCGCGAATATATTCGAATAATTATATATCAATAATTAGATATTTTACTTTTTTATATTAGTATTTAGTAATGCCTAAATACATATATTAGTATTACATAAAACATAACTACATATTATATATATTGTAAAGTAATGCCTAATTATGTTTATGTATTAGATATTGTAGGAGGATGAAGAGCCGGTTCATGTCGTATTGCAAGAATGATGGTTGGATCATGGATGCTAGAAAAACATTTTTATTGTGATACTTGTTTGATGGATTTGACTATGAATTTTAATTATGTTTATGTATTAGAACCTTGGATGTTAATTTGCAAGTTGATTTTTTGTTGCGGTACTTGTTCGATGATTTGACAATGAATTTATATTTATGTATTTCGAATCTTGAATGTTAATTTGGTTAATGAATTATTGAACTTGAGTTGATGAATTTTATTATTTATTTAAGTACTATGTAGGCATATTAATTTGGGAAAAAATATATATTTGATTTTTATTTGTTGAAATTTTAAGTTTAAAATTTTCGAATACGAATATTCGAATATATTCGAGAATATTCGAATATGTTAAAAGAATCGAATAAGAATTTTATTTGTTATTCGAATAATAAAAGAATAAGAATACGAATATTCGAATAGTTAAAAGAATACGAATAGAATATCATGGTATTCGATTCGATTCGATTCGTTTACAACCCTAATCTCAACTGATTGCCCAGAGAATCAGAAACGAGGATTTAGACAATTCGAGGTAACACCTGAACTCGAAGAAGTTGTCTACTATCAAGATCTCATACAGGTGTACCAATTTGAGGATTTACCCTCAGATGAAAGCATCTATGAAGAAGAGATCTATTCTGAGGATGGAAGTGAATCCAGCTCAGAATCAGAGTAAAGAAGAAATTCTTCAATCAATGGTGAGAATGGATATGTCAAGATACCTTTCCCACACTATGGTGTCTCATAAGACTCTAATGAGGATTATGAAAGAAGATCCAAAACTCCAGATATACGATGGTTTCACCATTGGAGCTATGAAAAAGGCGTTAGATAAGATTGGTTTTCGCAGCAGAAAACACCAAATTATCCACAGAGTAACTACCGGAGAATTTGTCATCCCGATGGAATTCACTGGTAACTTGATCGAGATGCAATTGATCCCCCACAAAGACATACATGAGATCAAAAGTAGAGTCAAAAGATAAGTTGCAAATACACTCTCATGGATTCATATCGGAGCCATAAGAGTTATTATTAAAGCAACCTTCAAAGAAGGAGTAGATTCGCCGCTCAATCTTGCCATTCTAGACAAGTGGATCTCAAATCTCAAGGATTCATGCCTTGGGGCGACTACAGGAAATTTGTGTGCAGGAAAATTGGCATTCAATGTCTATCCAAGAATTGCATACAATCTGGGAGATCGAGATTTCAACCGAGTCTTAACCCTTCATCAAGATTTTAAAAGAAATTATTTGATGAAAGAAGGGAATAGACCCTACTCGATTACCTACAAGATTTCCTATGCTCTCTCGAATACACATCACTTAGATGTATTCTTGAGAAAGGAATTCATTGAAGTTCCAAGAATCTTTGAGGACTTCGCCAGGGTAGTTCTACTAGAACTCATAGAATCTCCAACCATAAAGGAGATCGATATGAGGATCCAAGACCAACCCGTCTTCAATAGGAGCCAAAGTCTCAGAATTGAGCCAAGGCGGATGTCTTTCCAACAAGACAGGCTAATGAGCAGCAGTCGTTGGGAAGAAAAGAGACCGAGTACAATTCAGCAAATCCCAGACGTTTTCAAAACACAAGGAGAGCTGAAGTGCCCGGAAGGATGGAGAGGAGTTGAAGTGATATTCGACATTACTCAAAGGGACAACATATTCCCTTGTAATATCCCATATTACCTCCAACAACCGATAGTCGGAAAATTTCAAGGAAGCCTAAATATGGGAATCATGGAGAAATCAAGCGAGGAAAGCCAAGACTTGTTATTAATTACAAAGGAATTGATGACATCTTGGAGTTCGATGGATACTACATCCCGAGTAGAGAACACCTGGTCAACAGCATCAAAGGTGCCAAGGTATTCTCTAAATTTGATTGTAAATCTAGATTCTACCAGATAATGATGGAGGAAGAAAACAAGAAGTTTACAGCCTTCTCCACACCACAAGGACATTATATCTGGAACGTGATGCCCATGGGATTGACAAACGCCCCTTAGATATATCAGAGAAAGGTGGATAATCTTTTTAAAGATTATTTCAGTTTCATGTTCGTATACATCGATGATATACTCATCGAATCCAAGAACGTGAAAGAACATCTCAAGCATTTGGAAATATTTTCAGATGTTTGTCACAAAGAAGGATTAGTGCTTTCAGAAAAGAAGGCAGTAATTGCTACGAGGCAGATCGAATTCTTTGGAATTGAGATCGACGAATCTGGAATCATCCTACAAAACCATATTGTGGAAAAGATTCAAGGATTTCCAGACACCCTCAAATACAAGAAACAACTGCAGAGTTTTCTAGGAGTTGTTAACTTTACTGGTATGTTCATAAACAATCTGGCGCACTACAGGAAGGTGTTTATCTCATTATTAAAAAAGGATGCAATATTCAAATGGGAAGATGCACACCAAGAAGGGATAAAACAACTCAAGGAGGTTTGTCAACAACTTCCAAAGCTTGTTATACCCCAAGATGAGGATGAATTGGTTCTCTATACAGACGCCAGCGATCATTGGTGGGCAGCAGTCCTTATAAAGGCTACACCAACTAGAGAAATGTCATGCAGATACTGTAGCGGTTTATTCACAGAAAGTGAAGTAGATCGATGGCATATCAACGACAATGAGTTCTTTGCAGTTAGAAAGACTTTCAAAAAATGGTATTTATTCTTACTGACTAAGAAGTTCATCTTAAAGATTGATAATTCAAGCGTCAAAACTTTTCTGAGAAATAAAATTGAATCTAAACCAGAAAATGCTGGATGATTAAGATGGCAGGCTGAATGTCAATATTATGATTACGATATTGTCATTGTGAAATCTAATGAAAATATTCTTGCATATTTCCTAACACAAGATGGAAGGACACGTCGCTGACGAGGTCCTCAAACGAGTTAGACATCTCAGGGAAAACCTGAAGAGCCTACAACGAGGCTTTGATGCTTTATGCATCAATGCAGAAGTCGCCCAGTGACTTCAACAGGCTGATCAGAGATCCGTCTCTGGTCTAATACGAGCATGCCAGTACGCACATGGACAATTGTTCACAGTGCTACAAGGGCCTATTCTCGAGGCTGCATCTCCAACGGTGCAAAAGAGAGAAACAAGAGAACATGTCTCTAACCCGATTGTTATGGATTCAAATATCATAACCAAGAGTTTTGCAAATGATGCATTCCTTGAGGATGCACCAACTGGAACGAATATTGAAACTCCGATGTCAAAACCCGAGTCTTCAAGTCAACCCAGCACTTCTGGGGTTAAAGAGGGAGAGTTGAATCTTAGGCCACAGACTGGCAAAACTAAGGTTCAAATTGATGAGAATTTAGTTTCCCCTATGCAGGTTTACCAAAGACAATGGGAGAAGCTGATCACCAGGAAGGGTATCCATCCAGAGAGAACGATCATAGATGTCTCTGGAAAATACCCAAGAGTTTGGATGAAACCAAGAAGTCATCCAAACGAAGTACAAGAATGGTATAACTTTGGAGCTCTTACTTCAATCATACCGTCTCACCAGGATTCCCTGAAATTTCTAAACTTCCGAAATGGATTGGGACGGCGGTGCACGAGACTTGGGCCAATAATCCACATTTGGCCAGATATGATATTTTAGAATTGTACTTCTTTAGTGCAGCTCCAGAACCAGCCAAGAAGGGTTTCCATGAAGCCTTTCATTTCATCAAGCTAAGGAGACCTGACGAAAATGCCTTGAAAACCATCAAGACGGCTGCTCCGGAGGATACTCCAATTCTGGTAGGAGCATTCTCAGAAGACGAAGTTTCTACCCGATGAGCATGGGGACTATAGGTTTGTCTAACCGAAATGGACAAAGTTAAGTACCCTTTCAAGTTCTTTTATAATTCGGCAAATGGATCTTTCTTGTTGAATTCCATGACAGGAACAACCACGAGCTTTGCAGAGGACCTCTTCGAAACAAAGAGAATGATCCTTTGGGAAAACAAGCTTCCGGTAAGCAAAGAAGCCTACCGGAAATTCTGTAATATGACACATATTGGCCGATGGACAGATCACGTCTGCCAAGCATGCCCAAAGCAGAAAGAACCCTAGTTCGGAAAAGGGTTTTGACCCAAACCTGACCGACGAGAGCAAAGGGCAGAAAAGGACAAATGGCCTGCCCAGAAGAAGAGTTATCCACGGGGACCACGAAGGCCGAATTTCTAAGATTCCCCGACAAAGGTAACATGGGCTGAGTCACACCCCACAAGCATCACATGTGAAAAAGTCAAGGGAAAAAAAAAGAAGATTCCCCGACAACTTCACATGGGATGAGTCACGAGAAGAAAAAGTTGGCAAACACTAACTTAGTGGTTGATCCACTCAGAAAGGTGGACAGCTGGCTTAAGCAGGTTTGGAATCCGCACTTCAAGTCCGGATTTCCATCTATAAATAAGGCAAGAAGAAGGAAGCTAAGGACATCAACAATTCTCCATATTTTTCTTCAAATAAAATCATCTTTGTAATAGCTTGAGTTTTCTGAGTTTTAGTTTTAAGTATATGGAAAATTTTGGTTGCAAATATATTTTGGAAATTTGTGAAATTTGGAAGTTTGTGAAAAGGTTAAAAGGAATAATTGAAAATGAGTATTTGGAGATAATAAGTTATAGGGTCATTCTATAGTACACCAGGACTCTCCACTTATTTTCTGCCATCAGATATGAGATTATTAAGGTCAAAGTCAACAATGTTTTCGGATCTAATGACTGGAAATGGTGGAGAGTCTGGTGTATTAATACACCTGGTGTACTACAGAATCACCCTAAGTTATAATTATGGGTATATGAAGGTAATAAATTATAATGATGGGTATAAAAGTTTTACACTATATAAAAATGGATAAATAGTGATTCCAACCCAAATTTAAAACCAGTGAATTAAAGAATCACTGATGTGTATATGAACTTGATCCATATAGTAATCAGGTGAGAAGTACATATCATTCAATTTTGACTAAAATCTGAAGTTGGCTGAATTTGATACTAGATTATAAAAATTATAGACAAATTCACAAAATTTAAGGTATTAATCAAAAATAGTAAAAACATCGAAAGGTTTGGACATTTTTAGATTATCATGCATATATATAAGGTAGGAGTGACATTTATGTGCCCCAAGGGCATGATATCTCCAAATTATTCATTATAAGATGTTATATTAATTCTCTACAGATATTATGTGTATACTCTTCAGGTATCACATGTATACCTTTATATACATATGATACATGTAGAGTATAACATAACACTTGTAGAGTATATATATAACACCTAAAGAATATTTATATATATAACACCTAAATTTGTGTCTATATGACACAGTAAATATAACTTTTTACCATCTTAAGTTAGAGTTTGTAGTACTTTTACAATTGAAATGACTCATGTAATCCGTATAATTTGGTAGTCATGAACTCTAAGTGTCCAGTGTCGTAATAAAAAATAATTGGATCGACACCAAGAGAAAAAAAAAAAAATTATGAAACCGAAAGGAGAAACAAAGAGATTCAATATGTTTAGTTTTGTGAAATTTTATTTTATTGTCTTAATATTGTGGAAGTTATTATTATCATTAAATTTAATGTTGATAATAAACACTAAATAATTAAACTTCCTTATTTAAATTAACACATGATATATACTTCAAATACAGAAATCTATATCTATACTAAAGGGATAACCAAGAACGACACATGTCACTTTCTGGTCAATCATATTTAATTATAATTTAATTTTCAATTAATTCATTTAATATTTATAATTTATTCATTTAATGAGATATTAACAATTGAATAACAAAATGCTAATCTTCTATATTTATACTAAAGGAATAACCCAAAATGACACATTTCACTCTCTGGTTAACCCCATTTAATTATAATTTAATTTTCAACTGATTCATTTAATATTTCTAATTAATTCATTTAATGAGATATTAACAATTGAATAACAAAATGCTAATAATTATGATTGATAATAAAATTGTAGATTATGAAATTTTAGGAAAATATTATAGTTAAAGTTGATGTTTACAATTACAAATGATAATTAAAAACTTTCGCACAATTAAATTTAAATTACATACTAATTAAATTAAGAATTAATGATAAATAATAATAATTTATTTACTTATGAATAATAATTTTCAAATTTCATAATTAGTATTAAAAAAACACACAGGACATACGCTAGTTATTCATATATTTGAAAAAGGTTATAGAAAAACATAAATAAATAGATAAAGAAGAAAAGACTCACGTATTACATGAATCCTATATACTAATTTTCGCATATAATTATATACTTTTTTTTACATATACAAAATTATGTATTTTAATTCCTTAATTAAATCGTGTATTTATTAGAAGATATTAAAGTAGGAAAATATCGGCCTAAAAAACAAGATCTAATACTTTAAATGTATAAAATTCACTAGTATTAGTCAACTTTCTAAGTATTGTGGTTCACAATTAATTGTCGCTATAAATAGGTCAAGTCAAATACTTTAATTAATGAATTAATTGGAAAAGGGAATAATGATTGGTCAAGCACTACAATTTCATTCCTCTTTTAGTTTTTTTTCCAACAAGAAAGAGAAAAAGGTTCAAAGTTGGTTCTTTTTTTTTTTTTTTATTCCTTTTTAGTAACTTAATTTTATACTTTAGTTTAGAATATTTAGCTCCATTAAATATTGAATAGAAACTGATTCTCTACCAGACAGAATATTAGCTCATCTTAATTATACTTCAGAAATTATATCCTCCAAAATTTAATTTTTTCCAACAATTATCACTCTGAATTCTATTAATCAAGAATATAATTTTATCTTATATTTAACAAGAAAGTTGTAAATACACTAATTCAAAAAAATTCTAAGATACAAGATGGCTTCATAAATATAATTTATTGAAATTGAGTTATATTATTCAGGATCCAAATTTATTTTCACAAACCATTCCCTTTATTTGTCAAATGTATTTTGGGTACGTATTTAATAGAACTTTTGTTCCCTTGTGACCTCAGAAATTTATCCTACTTTTGTAAATCTTTGGACCAAACAACAAACTTGTGGGACGGTGCCTAGCTTTTCCCCAGCAAACTAGAAATAAATTATTCACAATATATCATAATATTGTGATATTATGTATCACTATAAATAAATAAATTAAATAGAAGCTTATCGCTGCACCTTTCAAATTATTTTAGAAAAATTTGAATTTCATGTCTTCTAGCTAAAAGAAATTTTGAAAGTACTTATAGAAATTTCATTACTAATTTCAAAACTAAACCTTTATATTCTTATAAGAATATAGGCGGTTGAACAGGGACAATCCCAAGTCTTGGCTTCCGAATCGACTTCTTCAACTTTGCAGCGTAATCCGCTAAAGTCATCCAAAATTTGTCTCTATTGTTAAAGGGTCCTTCAAAACTATTAGCTTAGCTAGCGTTCCGGGAGAATCTAGTCATTTAGTTAGTTCATAACAATTTATGTAAAGCAAGGGATAAAACTTCTATGAGAGCTTCCCTTCATGTAGTCGTCAGCCTTCCTGATGATCTTTCTTGACTCAAATGCTGAGTTGATCCTCTCGGATAGAAAAGGAAGCCGCGGATGGCATGCCTTTTCTCTTAGCAAAGGCAAGTGAGGTATGGTTAGCATCATTGTCGATAAGAAATTCTTCTTGTTTGATAGCACAAAAGGCCTGTGGAGTCATATATTGAATCACTTGAATAGAAATTATATATAATAATAAAATATGATCATTTCAATTACTATTATTCATGTTTAAATGAAAATGTTTTCAAAATTAAAATTATAGATAGAGCTAATTAAAAAAGTGTTGATGTATGGAACTAATTAAGGAGGTGGTAGTATATATAGCTAAAATAAAAAGTAGAAAAGTAGCACAACATAAAGCATGTGGAAATGCTTGGTAAAATGAGGACCAAAAGAAGCACCTTTTGATGCCCTATCTATCAAGGACCATTCATGGTCTATTATTTTACTTTAATATGTGCATTCAACCTTTTTTGTTGAAATTAAGACTAAACCACTAACCTAGCTTTTGGTGGGCCAATAATTACAAATTATATATATATATATATATATATATATATATATGGTTCTTGTAAGTCATGAGACATAATTCCTTGAAAAAAGATTCTAAGTTATTAATCCGTTCGATATCTAGGTTTTTTTTTCTTCTTTTAAAGTGATGGATGGGTATGTATACCCTATTTATTCTTTAGACCCGTTATTAAAAGGCATCATTAGATTAAATCTGATGGTTTAAATTGCAAACTATAACATTCGATCAGTTTTATGTTGTTTGATGGAGTTAGTGTGATTGATTTATAAAATTTAACATGAATATTAATAAACTCTTAATAAAATAGGAAATTAATTAAACACATGACCAATAGTCACCAAGAGTTGAGCTCTCCTTTTAGACTGGAAGACGGTAGAGTCTCTGGTTTATCATCGTCAATACTTTCTTATAAGAAGCAATATACACAATATTTAAAAGAGTAAGTCTCTTGTGAATCAGGTGCATGGATCTTAGATCCATGCACCCGGGTCGGATCCGGGTCAGGGGGACCGCACCCTTTTTTTTTTTTTTCGCTCATGATTTTTGAAAAAAATCACATACCAATAGTATATGTTAGACATACCTTTACGTTATGTTAGACATACCTTTAAGCTATGTTAAACATACCAGTTATGCCCAGATTTCATGCCTTGTCTTTTTTTGGCTTGATTTTTGAATTTTGGCACATACCACTACGTTATGTTAGACATACCTTTACGTTGTGTTAGACATACCTTTATGTATACTTAAACATACCTTTGTATATGTTAGACATACATTTATATATAGTTAAGCATACCTTTATACATGTTAGACATACCTTTGTATATAGTTAGACCTACCTACACATGGTTGGTTGGTTTAACTATACACAAAGGTTGGTCTATTTTGGATGAGCTTCAGGACAAGTCTTCAGCGCGTGGGAGCGCGTGCATGCACGTGGGAAGCGCGTTTTGGGCGCGTGAACGGGTCGGGTCAGGTGCAGATCCATGCACCTGACTCATAAAAGTTTTTGCCTATTTAAAATGTCCATTTAACTTCGATATATAATTTTTTGAAAATATCACCTTAATAAGGAGAGAGTGAGTAGAATTATATATTTGATTATCCACTCATTGAATTCTCTTTTAATATTTGGTTATTATTGTACCAGGTAATATCATCTCGGCCTTATTAATTGAGTTTGAGCTGGACTCCTGTGAGACCGTCTCATGTGCGACGGCACTCGCGCACGGTCGTGCGCTGGGACACGGTCGTGTCCCAGGACACGGTCGACCGTGCGCGAGAACACATACTTATAGCACAAAAAGACATACTTATAGACAAAAATCACATACTTATCTCGACCGTGCCCCAGGACACGACCGTGCGCCACAGATTGACTCTAAGTTTTCAGCGAGGCACGGTCGTGTTCCAGGGCACGGTCGTGGGCGAGGAAAAAAATCACATACTTATAGTGAAAAATCACATACTTATTGTTGAAAAAGACATACTTATACACAGCACTGGCGCACGGTCTTGTCCTGGGGCACGGTCGACCGTGCGCGAGTGCCGTCGCATGTGAGACGGTTGCATATGAGTTTTTGCGATTGAGTTTCATCATTATAATTTCTACTATGAAGAAAAATCAATTTTTAAATGGAAGAATGTATTGCAGTCGAAAATATTATGAATTACTAATCAATAGTAATTTATTAATGATAGTCAACAATTACTTGTTAATAAAATATAAATATCATGATTATCTTTTTAATTTATTTCTAAAGTTAGGTTCGATTAATACGAGGATAACGACTCTTAACTCATTGAAACATCACTACTTCAGATACAAATCATTTTTGCTTGTCTAAAACTCAAACACACGACTAATCATCAACATGATTTGCAATCTTTCTTATTCATCATTCAATTATATATGTATGATATATACTATTCCCTATAATAACATTTAAGAGAGAAAATAAGGATAATGTGTACTTAAATGATATACATTTTATGATGTAAATTGTGATGATCCGATTTAAATTCGGAAAATATAAATTATTTAATATTTTTATCCCTTCCACTACGCTCCTACCAAGTTAATTAAAAAATGAGAGAGAACGAGAGAAGATTTTTTTTAGTTTTTTTTTAAATGAGTGATGTAACCAAAGAGAGAGAAGAAAAATGAAAATGTTGTAATATCATGGGGAATCCCAGTCAACATCACAGTTTTACCTTTTTGCCCTTTTCTTTATCTTTCTTTTATACCTAATATTTATTACTAAAAAAAAAAAAAGTATCCAAATGCATTTCTTTTTTTGGAAGTTTATTCGTGAAAATCATTTTTGTGGTAATTATTTTTTAAATATCATCACTTGTCAAAACTATGTTACTCAGCATCGTAAATATATGTGATTTGAAATTTTTGGGTCACGGTTTTAGTGAATTGATATTAAAATGCACTTTAATCAAACAAATATAAATGTTTGAAACTATATTTTAGAATTCCAAGCTTTGAAGTTTGTTTATAAATAAATTAGCATTCAAAGCATTTTCAAATGTACACTTATCATGTTATAGAATTTTGTATACATTCATTTACTCAACTAACTTTTATGAGTGTATGATTATTATGTGCATTATTGATATTTGAAAATTACATAATATAAAATTTGATTATCTTATATGATATCTACTAATGAAATTTTGAATATATTTTTCATTTTATGAGAAATAAACCTAATGTAAAAAAACTAACTTTATTAGTAAGAAATTCAAGACGTGTAAAATTATAACTCCGTACAGCTCGGTGTATGTTTTATTTGGTTAAAATTTGTCCAAATTCAATTCAAAACTAACAAATAAACTTAAATTTAATTTTTTCAATCCTATAAAGTATCATATATGAGTTCACAATATTAATATGTTGTACTCAATATATATAATTCAGGTACACCCCATAACTAAATTAAAATAAAAGATTGTAGTAGATTAGGAAACGTATAATCTATATAATTGTAAAATACAAAAACTTATATAACACAATCTTATTACTAGTTTTTACGAGATCATCCTTTTCATTTGTGAATTAAACTCATTACCACTAATTATAATATATAAATTAATTATAATATATAAATTAAGGTAACATAATTGATGAGACGGCAAAAAGTAATTATAGTATTTAGGGGAAAAAAAAGTAATTACATTACAAGGGAAAAGAATCAAAATGGAAATAGGTTGGAAGAAAAAAGAAAAAACAATTTGGCAAGAATACCGCGACAGGACACGTGGCGTAAATCGAAGCGTTGATTAAAGGCGAATATTGGGAAAGATTGATAATATTCCTGATTTAACCCCAGTACAGTACCCCAATATAACTACTAGAAAGCCCATTTATATATAGTAGTATATATATATATACCTAAATTGTAGGCTCTTTCATTTCCGGGTATTCAGAGTTGAGCCATCGTCTCATCTCATCCTCCATGCTTTCTTCTCCCCCATCTTGATTTTTTCTTTGCTCGAAAAATCCCATTTTCTCTAATCTGAAATCGGATTTTTCTCTTCTTTATTGAGCATCTTTCATGTCGATGTCGACCTACTGGTGTTACAGATGCAGCCGATTCGTCAGGGTTTGGACCCAGGATTCCGTCAATTGCCCCGATTGCGACGGTGGATTCGTCGAGGAGATCGAGACTCCCGCCAGATCCTCGCTCTCCGACTCCCGCCGACGTCGTTTCCCCGCTGCCGCCATGTATATGATGCGAAATCCTGACTCCAGCCCCGGTACTGGGTCGGGCTCCGTCGCGGCGTCCAGCCCGAGGCTGCGGAGGAGTCGCAGGAATGGGGGAGATCGGTCGCCGTTTAATCCGGTTATTGTTCTTCGTGGGCCCAACGATGGTGGAGGTGGAGGTGGAGGTGGAGGCGGTGGCGTAGGAGGAGGAGCAACCCCGGGAGCAGGGTTTGAATTGTATTATGACGATGGAGCAGGGTCGGGTTTACGGTCGTTGCCTGCTAGTATGTCGGAGTTCCTGCTAGGGTCGGGTTTTGATAGGTTGTTGGATCAGTTATCTCAGATTGAGGGAAATGGGATTGGGAGAATCGATAGTAATCCCCCTGCGTCCAAGGCTGCTATTGAGTCGATGCCAACGATCGATATAACTGATCAACATATAGCTATTGAATCACATTGTGCGGTTTGTAAAGAGGCCTTTGAGATGGGGGGAGAGGCTCGGGAGATGCCCTGCAAGCATTTGTACCATCAAGATTGTATCCTGCCATGGCTTTCCCTGAGAAACTCTTGTCCCGTTTGCAGGCACGAATTGCCGACTGACAATGAGAGGCTTAATGGTAGTAATCAAGATGCGGGTGAAGGGAACCGTGTGAGTGAGGGAGCAAACGATGATGAGACGGTTGGATTGACAATATGGAGATTGCCGGGTGGAGGGTTTGCAGTGGGGAGGTTTTCCGGGGGGAGGAGAGGGGGGGAGAGGGAGTTGCCTGTGGTTTATACGGAGATGGATGGAGGGTTTAACAACAGTGGTGTACCAAGGAGGATTTCATGGGGTTCTAGAGGTAGCACCTCAAGGGAGAGGGGTGGATTGAGGAGGTTTATGAATAGTTTGTTTGGATGTTTTGGTAGAGGTGGATCATCCACTTCTACTTCTAGTTCGGATTCAAGAATGAGCCCTAGGAGTGGCACCTTCTCATCGGTGTTTAGCTCTACATCAAGGCGGCGTAGGGGTTGGGGTTTTGAAGTTGAGGATGGGAGCCATCGGAGATGGTAATTTCTGTAATATTTGACCGGGGATGGTGAAAATCTTCACTATGGAGTATCATTTTTACTGTACATATGTTTTGCTTAACTTGATTGCTCCGATTTCATTTCGACCTATATATGATGCATAAGAAACACAGAGATGAAGGAACAATCGAAAAATGAAAGGCCTCTCTAATGTTTAAAACTGGAAATTGGAGAGAAGTTCCAACCATTTCAGTGTATGAATTTAAGAGCCCCTTATTATTCTTTACCTCTCTAGCATATGTTACCTCTCCTTTGGCAATGCCATTTTTATGTTGGATCTGTAATTGAAATTTTAATTTAATGAAAAATCATTTAGGATGTTTTGGATTATGTTCTTTCTTCAATATATCCTTAAAATATATCTACTATGCATTCATTTTGATTTTCTGTTTGTTTGTATCCTAATCGACACAGTGACATGTTTATCTCTCTGCATAATTGGCATCTGTAGAAACTGAAGTTTGTGTAGGTATGAGAGAGGATCTCACATGGTCTTTCAGTTATCATATATACCAAGCCTAGAATATGATATGACCTAAGGTAACTTTGAGGATGATTCTGTGTTATATTCATACATTAATGTTCATCCTTTTTTTGTGTATTGCAAATGCATGACATTAATAATACACTTCCAATTATTGCTTCTGTTTCCATGTTCAGATTCGACAGAAGCTGGAACGAATCCAAGCGATCTTAGTTCTCTCGATCCTACTTAGTATCTTTCGGTAAGAGCTTGCGTTATTTTTGCATATATTTCAGCTGGAATTTCATGCTTCCTAAGTTCCAACACCCATCACAATTTGGTGCATATTGAACGCTTGGTCCATGAAAGAAAGTCTTAGAATTTTGTCATCTTTTTCTATATATACAACTGATTGATGTCATCAGTGATGCATGCTAATGTGGATAGTTATATTTAAATCTGAAATTAGATTTTATTTTTTTCATTCTCACCTACTTCCATTAAGCTATTGACAACATACATACTACTATATGTCAAGACCAATAGACAGGGTCATAACTAAAGTCAATTTCTTCTTTGCTGGCTTCTTATTTTTTGCTAGATATATATATATATATATATATATATATTTTATGTATTTGTCCTAATTTATAGGTCGAATTGTGACATTGTAGTTAGTGGTATAAGAATATAAATATAAACATTAAACTTGGGAAAGGAAATAAGCCATTCTTGGTTTACTCCAAATTGTGGAACCCCATGAAGCACATCGATAGGTAAAAGCTACAAAAATGTCTTTTCATCGAATACAGTGAGAAGTTTTGTATTCAGTTGTACCTATCATTTCATAACTCATCATCTAAAGCATAGAACTAAATAATCTGGTTCAATATAATTACAAATGTTTGACAACATGAATGAAGAGTACTTTTCTATATTTCATTTTATTAACTACTCGAGAAAGGACCTTGACTTATTGTTTTTTGCAATTTAAAATCTTTCTTCTATTGATTGTTATACATTTTCTACTCTTAACTGGCTTTTCTTTGAAGGGGTTCGCAAAAATTTTGTGATTTATATTCAACTTTCATATTGAATTGCAACTTTACAAAATTATTCCTATTTTTCATAAATATATGCATTTTTTTTTATGGACTAAATACTATAAAGTAATTTAATTAATTGCTTGTTATCTGAAAATTTTGTATAAATTTTAAATATAATTTTAAAGTATACAATATTTATAAATATGTAGTAACTAAAGTAAATTAAAAGGAAATAAAAAAATAAAACTAGAAGTTTCAAAATTATGGGGATGGATTTGCAATTCTGCATTTTTTATTTTTTTTTAAATTTAGATGACACTTTTAGGAGTTTTGAATTCCCAAAATTCCAATTTCTCTCACTGTATAGGAATATAATAGACTAGTCTTCACAATTTGTATCAAACAAGAGAAAGAAACAAGTACAATTATTTATGGATATTCATATATGTTTTCCATGCTAACTCAGTTTTTGAACTCCAGTCAACAAACAATACTAGCTGTTAGGTATAACATTAGTTTCACAATTATCTTGTCCCATAAATGTAACTATTCAATATCCCAGCAATACATTGATCACATCAAAATGATTTCAAGATCGAATCCACTTTGAATTTGATAAATGCATTGCTTATGAAGTGTGTGTTCGTTTAAGTCCTATAGATCTATCTGTTGTAGATTGGAAAATTGCAAATTGATATTCGAAAGAAACGATTACTTAATTACAGTAAAACCCCCCGTCACTTTTTTTAACCCTCAACCATTTGCCCTTCAAAATACCAGTATGATGGTGCATGGTCGTTATAGCTGAGCTGCTGACAACGTCGGAGACTATAGTCCCTCTCATTTCAGCCCCTTAATTTGGTCGGAATTCATCACCAAACAAATCCAGCTGATGCAAAAAATTGAAGGAAAAAACAAAAACAAATTATCGAATTTTTTTTTATGGAAATAGAAATTAAAGTAGAAGAAAACAATGTTGATATCTTATGAATGAAAATCTGTCAACTAATTCAAACCAAAAACATTCAAGAATTCAGTCCTACACTGTGTTGACTCAAACTCAGTTCATATGTTTTAGGTAGCAGATGTCTTTAGACTTTAAGCAATGAGTTGTGAAGCCTAATACCTAGCTGGCCTTAGAGAGCATTGCAAGGCCCATTACTGAATTTTAGATTACCCAATTTTCATACCATAAGTTGTAGATTGGTCCAGAGAATGAGTCATCTCTCTCTCTCTCTCTCTCTCTCTCTCTCAAATAAATTCTTGATTAATTGATGATAGTAGTACATTTTTATTATACTTATTCATAAATTTAATTATATTTAAATTTATTTAGTCGGTATACTATGTCAGACATGGAAAGATTAATTCTAAGATTTAAGACAAAATATTTTGTGCAACTGGATCCATGCACCCGGGTCGACCCGCCCCACGCGCCTCTGACGCGTGTTTTCACGTGCCCCCACGCGCCTGGTGGGTGCGCTCAAACCCACCAAAATTCACTCCAGGCAGTCATACCTTCATGTTATGTTAGGGTTACCTTCATGTTATATTATTCTTACCCTCATAGGGTAACACTAACATAACATGAATGTATGATTAACATTGTTTTTTACCTTCATGTTATGTTAATGTTACTTTCATGTTATGTTAGTGTTACCTTCATGTTATATTAGTGTTACCTTCGTGTTATTTTAGTTCAGTGGTTTTAAACTAAGGATATGAAATCTGGAGATTGGGTCACATTAACATAACGCGAAGGTAACCCTAACATAACATGAAGGTAACACTAACATAACGTGAAGGTAACGACCAACACACGCAAAAAAGTAAAGAGGCGCGGGCTGGGTGAGCCAGCCCAGCCCGCGCGCGGCCTGATATCCGTGCAACTGGTGCACAGGAGAGTAACTCAAGATTTAATTAAGTTACTAAAAGGATTTTTAGTGACATTTTTTGTTGGATACATACGTTCTTAATCATCTTTAAATATGATGGTACAAGCTACATACAGTGGAATTAGCTACATGAATGATGATACACGTTGCAGTATGGTGGTACGAGCATTTATATAGTTGTATAGATATGATGATATAAAGTTGTTAGGGATTGAATTGTTTTAATTAACTTCATCAAGAAGAGAAGGACTTGGATGCCCCGGGTACGGATCCTAGGATCCGTGCCCCCAACCCAACCCGTTCCGCTATGCATAGCTAAAACCCAAATTCTTCCTATCCATCTTCTTCTCCACAACACGCCTCTTCTTCCTTCTTTCTTCTTCCTCTTCTTCTTCTTTATGCACCGTTCCTTCTTCTCTGTTCTTCTTCTTCTCTTTTTCTCCTCCTCCTTCTTCTTCTTCTTCTTCTTTGTTGCTTCTTCAACGCCGCCTCTTCTTCCCCGCTTCTTCATCGTTGTCGCTTCTTCACTGCTTCTTCTTCGCCGCGTCTTCATTCTCCTTCTTCCGCTTCTTCTTCATTCTCCTTCTTCTATGTTTTGCTGCTTCTTTTATATTTATCTACTTCTTCTTCTGTTGCTTCTCCATTCTCCTTCTTTTCTACTTCTCCATTCTTCATATTCTGCACGGAGGCACCACTTCTTCTCTACATGGAACATTTCTTCTCTGCAACAATTTCTTTTTCTTCTTCTTCTTCTCTGTGATGTAATACCTTAAAGGTATTTATATAATACCTGAAAAGTGAGTATCAAATACCTTAAATGTAAATATAAAGTATGATACCATATAGATAAAAATGTAATACTTAAAGCTTAAACAGTAATACCTTAAAGCTTATTATGTAACACCTTGTATTATACTCTAAGCATTAATATTTCAAAAGTACATATGTAATACCTCACAGGTAAATTATGTAATACTTAAAGGTGCTTATGTAATACCAAATATGTAATACATCAAAGGTGCATATGTAATATCTCAAACGTAAATATATAATACCTTAAAGCTGAATATGCAATATCTCATACTCAAATATGTAATACCTTAAAGATATACCTCATACTCAAATATGTAATACCTCAAAGGTAAATATGTAATACCTCAAAGGTGCATATGTAATACTTTATGCTTTAAGGTTAATACCTTAAAGATAAATATGTAATACTTGAAGAGTATACACATAATATCTGAAGAGTATACACGTAGTACCTATCATTGAATGGAATCTGGTGTGCGTGGGCGCACACCAGCTCAGGTAAGGACGCGCGTGGGGGCGCGTGGAAGCGATTCACGCACCGGGTAAAATCTATGCCCCATGTTCACACAAGTTTTTGTCCATCAAGAATATAATGTTTTAAAAATCATTCTCTTAGCTTCTTATCTAGAAAGGAATATTTTCTTATGAGTGACTAATTGACAGTGACTCCTCTTAGTTGAGGAAATATACTTAATATGATAAATAGATTGTTGGCATAGTTCTTTTAAACAAAATCTTGAATATATGACGTCCACTGCTAAGTAGTGTCAAGTAATTATCATGTCATACATCATATTTGTATATATTTATCAGAATACTATTTAAATTTGATAAACAAAAACTCAACTCTATGAAATATTTGAGGCTTACTTAGGACATACATACACATGAAGTAGCTATCATGATTTTTGTAGAAAAAAGTGAACCCTACTCAACTTTGTTTTTTATATATACAAACGTGGGCCTCAAAGTTTTTTTGTGAACACAAAAAATTAGTTAGCATGATTTTTGTAGATAAATTCCAAGTGATTATTCATCAATGAATATCGTACTCTAGTGTTGTCATTATTTGAATATGCATCATTTCTATCCAATGTATGTCTAATAATTTTTGGTGAAATTCTATTCTTACGAACTCCATTATAATATTGAATCTTTTTAGCTGTCTTATATTTTTTTGAGAAGAAAACTTTAACCTGCATGTGCTACATTAAAAAAAAAAAAAAAAAAAGACATTTGAAGCCTTTATAAAAGTTAGAAGCCAGAAAATAACACCGATCTTCGAGATGTTGCAGTTGTTATCCTTAAATTAATATCCAACTCGTGCAAGTGGATTATTGATCAAAAGAAAATGAGAAAGTCTTGTATAAGACCGTCTTATGGATATTTTTTCATGAGATGATTTAATTTATAACCCATACTAAGTAATTTATATAAAATTTTGTGAATATAATAAATTTAATTCATGAATTAAAAAAATTCATCTTACAAAAATTATTCATAATATCATTATCCATGAGTTGATAAATTAGTGTGAAACAAAGAGTCTTAAAAAGAAGTGAGGTTTGTCGGTGTGTCCAATTGTCATAATAAAAGACATGAAACAAAGATCTCTTTATCTTCTTTTTGTACTGTTGTCAATCCCCAACAGCTGTCCACTCTTCCCATTTCGATTTTCTAAAGTTTTGAAAGAATTGAGAAAAATAAACATCTTCGTAATAATATCAAATTGTTTTGATACACGTGCCCTCTCTCTCTCACTCCTCTCTCTCTCTCAAAACTCTCAATTTAAGGGCATCTCTTGCAATTCCCAACTCAAACTCAAATTTGAGAAAAAATGGTTCTTCAATACAATCAAGTGACAAATTTGCTAACAATACACAATGGACAGTAAGTGACAAATTTTTTTGGTAGCAAATTTTTTTAATACTTTTGATTTAATTTTGGTGTTTTAATATCTTTTTATTTATTTGATTCATTTTCATTTTCTTGTATCCAATAATTTTCATCTAGTTAGTTATTAATTTAATAACAAACATTATGTAATTTATATTTCTATCATTATATAATATATAGTTTTCTTGAGCATTCGATTATGTTGTATTGTATTAATTTATCAATTTATATTTATGATAGTTTAGGCATTGTATTGTTTTGTATTACAACGTAATTTATTAAATACAAATGAAAATCATAATTTATAGAAATCTAATATAATATACCATTATATAATTTATAAATTTTTTAATTATTAATTTAATTTTTCTAAGCATTGCATTGTATTGTATGACTAGTTAATTTTATTTAGTATTGATATATATTTGTGATGGATTTTATAATATAATGTTGATATTTTTAATAAGATTTTATTTTATAAATATTTTTTTATAATTGAAATCGATTAAGTTAATTTTTTTTATTGACTTGAAAAAACAAATATATGATAAATTTTAAAATTTTAAAAATAAAAATTAAGAATATTGTAAGAGAATATTCCAAATTGAGTTCGAGGATTGGAGATGGTGACAAACTTGGTGGCAAATTCGATGGCAAAAACAAGTTTTGAGTCCAAATTTGAGTTCAAGGGTTGGAGATAGTCTAAGTAAACAGGGTTTGGAGTTTAATCCAATTCAAAGTTTGAGGAGCTTCTAATTTTAGTAATCTTTATCGTAAGTTTTAATAATGAATTAAATAAATAATTTTTGACATGTTTATGGTATCATTTTTCTATAAACCTTTTGATCGGAATGGATTTATAAGCGATACTCTCCTGATTTATGATAATTATAATTTTAAAGGGTATATTTAATTTAATTGCAAACTAAAATTGAGACTTTATACATCAATTCAAATGTATTCAAGATCATTCTTAGCTCTATTTCAAAAATCTCTTAATTCCTCATTTCTTAGTTCTGTTTACTTGGGTTAATCTCTCGCCGGCTATAAATTTTAGCCCTCAAAATTTATTATAAGATATTATATCTCAATACCTATCAAAGTACTCCCAAGTATCTCAAGTAACCATAATCTTAATTAGTAATAGGCCACACCGTAAGTTTGTTGTTGACACAAGTTTTTAGGTGATAATTTTTTTTAGGTGATAAATTATTATTTTATTTAAAAGTATAATGTCAGAATTTTTGTAGGGGAGAATTTCTCCTTCAAGAACGTTTTTTATGAGAGAGGAAAGAGAAAGAGAGAGGAAAGAGGAGAGCGCAAAAACTCATGTGAGACGGTCTCACGGATAGTTTCCGTGAGACGGATCCTTATTACCCATGAATTGAATCCATATCCACAAACTTTCATATGAATTGCTAAGTGTGGGTTATGGGTTGACCCATCTCACAAAAAAAGATCCGTGAGACGGTCTCACACAAGACTTACCCAGAGGAGAAAGGATTTGCCCATTATCTAATGTGAAAATATTACAACTTTTAATTAATTGATGGTGGTGGACTTATAAACTTTAGTGAAAAATGTTTTTAAGAGTGTATTAGTCGTTTGTTATTGACTCTTAATTTATAATAAACCCTCTAAATGATAATTTTGGTGAATAAAAAATACATATATGTATATGTATCCATCTTTAACATATTTTAATAATTGATGTTTTCATCTTTTTTCAACTTCAATGCGATTAGGGTTCATGTGAAGATACCTTCAAAGATCATGAACGATCTCTATTTATTTGGGTGAAGCTCTCGTTTTTCTCTTCATTCATCAAAACTCAAGTTATTTGTATTAATGATTAGTCGGAGCTGATCTCTAATGTTTGTGATATATATAATTGAATTTGTATCGTTGTAATTATCGTTGTAATTGTGTGGCTTCATGTTGCAATCTTTTCCTTATTTGATTATAAAAATATTTATTTTGTTACTGTAGATTATACACATATGTATGCAACAAACTATGTATTTGGAGGATGGATATACAGTAGTACACAAAAACTCATGTGAGACTGTCTTACGAATAGTTTTCGTGAGACAGATCCTTATTATCCATGAATTGAACTCATATCCACAAATTTCCATAGAAATTGCTAAGTGTGGGTTATGGGTTGATCCGTTTCACGAAAAAAGATTCGTGAGACGGTCTCACACAAGACCTACTCGATGTTATAAATTATGGTGAAAAATTAAGGCAGCAGGTTAATCCACGAATCAAGTGGAATCAAACCAATTTGTTTTTTTCGTCCCGGTTAGGTTCGCTAGAATAAATTTTAACCCATTGTTTCTGTGTTACATTCGTGTTGTGTTGGAATTTGACACCCATATGTTGGAGGTTAGAGTTGAAGAATTGTTTTGTTTTGAAATAAAATTTTATCGGTGGTATTAGTGGAATCAACCTCAAATTGGGTCATTGAAACACAGTTGATGGAGATGACGCCACGATGTTGTTTATTGATAAGCATGGTTGCTTATTAATCGATAAAGCAACTTTATTTAATTACCTTACTTTATGTTTTAGACATTTATCTAAATAATGCCATTAGGTTTTTGAGACTTTTGTGAGTATTTATACTCTACTAGCTTACTACTACCCTAATGTTTGAACTTTGAAGGTGACTGACTTTTGATTAAGAAAATAAAGGGGTTTTTCCCTCTGGTGGTGATCACGTCTTCTAGTACACGTGTAGTGTCAAGACTTCGTTAACCAAAAAGTATTACATGTTATGCATAAAAGTATTACATGTCATATATAAAAATATTACATTCATAATGTAATACTGTTATTCTACTCACATAATACTTTTATGTATATTATGTGATACTTTAAATTAGTATTACGTACTACATATAAAAGTATTACATGATATATATAAAAATATTACTTGTTTATTTCAATAATAGTACATGTTGCACACAAAAGTATTACATTATGAGAGTATTACTTGTTGATTTCAATAGTATTACATGTTGTACATAAAAATATTACATTTGAGTATTAGACAATATTTTTCTATATATCATCTAATACTTCATAGTATTACATGATATACATAAAAGTATTACTTGTTGATTTCAATAATAATTACATGTTACATATAAAAGTATCACATAATGTATATAAAAATATTACTTGTTGATTTCAATAGTATTACATGTTAGACATATAAGTATTACATGTTGCACATAAAAATATTGCATGATATTATGTTCTTATAATGTAATAATACTTTTGTGTGTATTAGATAATATACTTTTATATATCATTTAATATTTCATAATGTAATACTTTCATGTATATTAGGTGATACTTTTCTATAGATCGGATAATACTTTTGTATAGTATACATATAATGTATAATATATTACAAAAGTATTAGATGATATATAGAAAAATATTATCTACTACACATAAAACTATTACATATTTTCATACACTCTAACCAAATCCAAAATCATACTATTTTACAAAAGTATTACATAGTTTATTGAAAAGTAATACCTAAAACACACAAAAGTATTACATAATTTCTCAAACATTTGTCACAGATGATACACATAAAAATATTACCTTATAAAGTAAAAGTAAAAGTATTACATTTATAATGTAATATTTTCATGTATGTTGTATACTACTTTTACATATAATATGTAATACTTTTGGTCAACGGCGTTGACCAACCATCGACCGGCGTTGACTTTTGATCGTTGACCGAGTCAGGTTGACCGATCTCACGGATCTCATTCCGTGAGACGGTCTCATACAAGAATTTATCATGAACATTAAGTTCTCCAACAGCTGTAGTTTGACTTTTCAATGTCAAAAGTCAAAACCACTTTCCCCAATCTTATACTTTTATTGCAACCACATTAAAAAGTTTAAAAACGAGTTTAGAATATTCACAAAAACTCATGGGAGACCGTCTCACGGATAATTTTTGTGAGACGAATTCTTATTACCCATGAATTGAATTCATATTCACAAATTTTTATATGAATTGCTAAATGTGGGTTATGAGTTGATTCGTCTCACGAAAAGAGATTCGTGAGACAATCTCACATAAGACCTACTCTAAATTATTTTTTTTGCTCAATCAAAAAAAAAGTTTATTATAAAAGAAAGATACTGAGTATGAGGAGTACCCAATAAATACAAAATCACATTACATTACAAATCTCGAAAGAAATGCATAGAAAGGAGGGGCACCAGGGGCAAATCAGATTCCAAGACATCCTTTAGGATTGACAACAAATCTTGAAATGAAAAACGACAATTTTTGACCAATTTAACAACAAACCAACTCCAAAGACGTGCCTTGAGCTCATCAATAAATTTGGATACCACAAACTCCTTATTGCTAAAAACAACCTCGTTTCTCCATTTCCAAATAAGCCACACAACTCCAAGCCAAATACAAATTGCATATCGTTTGCCTTGCTTACCTCCAAGTAGTCGCCCAAAACTGAGTAAGTTATTGATCGTATTTGAATGTATTGTTGTTGAAGTTTGGAACCATGCAAAACAAACCATCCAAATCTCATGGGCTGAGGGGCACTCAAAAAAGATATGTTTTTTCAATCTCCTCTATATAGCTAGAATATTTAATATACAATATTATATATATATACACATTGAAAAGTTTAATAACAAGTTTAGAATATTTAATATACAATAAATATATATTTATATATATATTCTAGATCAAGCTATATGAATATTTTTTATTTAATTACAAAAAAAGGGATAGAAACTTACATGAGTTCCTCAATGCATTTAAAAGCTCAAGTGATGTGGAAGAATTAATTACCAGGCAATTGCAAAAGTAATTAATTAAGTAAATAAACACATTATATTAATGCATTACTTTGAAAAATAACAATATCCACAAGGCTCTATTGGAATTGGACAAAAACTTTTATGCATCAGATGCATGGATCCTAGATCCATGCACCCGACCCAACCCGCACGTGTACGCGCTTCCACGCGCGTCTGACGCGCCCTCACGCGCTCCCACGCGCCTGGGCGGATGCGCTCAAATTCGCTCGTTAAGGATACCTTTCAGTTATGTTAAGGATACCTTTAAGTTATGGTAAAGATACCTTTCAGTTATGTTAAGAATACCTTTGAAATCCTGATTCCAGGTTACATGCCACGTTATGTTAAGAATACCTTTTAGTTATGTTAAGCATACCTTTAGTTATGTTAAGAATACCTTTTGGTTATATTAAGCATACCTTTAGGTTATGTTAAGAATACCTTTAGGTGATTTTAAGGATACCTTTGAAATCGTGATTCCAGGTTACATACCATGTTATGTTAAGAATACATTTTAGTTATGTTAAGCATACCTTTAGGTTATGTTAAGGATACCTTTAGTTATTTTAAGAATACATTTTGATTATATTAAGCATACTTTTAGGTTATGTTAAGAATAGCTTTAGGTGATGTTAAAGATACCTTTGAAATCGTGATTCTAAGTTCCTTTGAAATCCTGATTTAATACCCTTAGAATTCGCTCCAGGTCACATACATTTACGTTATGTTAAGGATACCTTTAGGCTCCATTTGGATAGAGTGATTTGAAATTCAGGATTTGAAATGAGTGGATTTCAAATCCTCTCAAGTTTGAGTGGATTTGAAATCCACCAAAATGACTCCAAAATTAGCTCAAATGAAAACCATGGATTTCAAATCCATATCCATCCAAACACTACCGGTGGATTTGCTACCATGGATTTCAAATCCCTCCTCAAATCCGCCCATCCAAATGGACCCTTAGGTTATATTAAGAATACTTTTATGTTATGTTAGAGATACCTTTGTGTACAAAATGTGTAACACAACTACCTTATGGATAAGGTATCTCTAACATAACATAAAAGTATCCTTAACATAACCTAAAGGTATGCCTGACGTAAATTAAATGTATGAAATTTGGGCATAAAGGTATCCTTAACATAACTTAAAGGTATCTCTATACATTACCTAGGCTCCGTTTGGATAGAGTGATTTGAAATCCTGAATTTGAAATGAGTGGATTTCAAATCCTCTCAATTTGGAGTGGATTTGAAATCCACCAAAATGACTCCAAAATTAGCTCAAAATGAAAACCATGGATTTCAAATCCACATCCATCCAAACACTACCGGTGGATTTACTACCATGGATTTGAAATCCCTCCTCAAATTCACCTATCCAAATGGACCCTAAAGTTATTCTTAACATAACCTAAATGTATGTCTAACTTAACGTAAATGTATGAAATTTGGGCGTTAACTAACTTAACGTAAATGTATGAAATTTGGGCATAAAGGTATCCTTAACGTAACCTAAAGGTATTCTTACACATTACATAAAGGTATTCTTAACATAACTAAAAGTCATGACTAAAATTGAAAAAAAAAACTAGTGCGAAAAAAAAAAAAAAAAAGCGGGTCGGATTACCCGGATCTGATCCGGGTGCATGGATCTAAGATCCATGCACCTGATGCACAAGAGACTTACTTTTGGAATTGATAGGATATCACAAGAGCAACTATTTAGTGTTTTTTTTTTTTAGTGTTTTGCCTAGTTTATATTACTCGAGATGAATCTCGATTAACGGCAACATACCAAACAATTATGATTTTCATACTAAGAGCATCTCCAACCCATACTCAAATAGGGTGGCAAACTCAATTTTTGCTACAAAACACCCTCCAACCAAAACTCAAAAATGGACTCAAATTTGCCACAATGAATAGTTTGCCACTTACTATTTACAAACTCAAATCTTTTATTTTTCTTTTTGATTTAGTTTTGTATTGTTTATTTATTTCTTTTCTTTTGTTTGATATATATGTTTAATAATATTATTCTATTTTTATCATCACAAATCCTTTATAATATTAATTTTTTTGAGAATCATGTGAAATAGTTTATTTGATTTAGATTTTTAAAAATTTTAAAATTCAAAGATGTAAAATTTAGTTGTTTTGTTATATTTTATTAATACGAATGTAAATAATTACTAATGGAAATATAATAAGATATTATTAAAATGCATTGATTAAACACCTTTGGGAAAAATATTCTAATTCAAAATGTTAATGGTAATCATTTTGTAATTTATATTTTCTAATCACATTGCTTTATGTTGTAAATTTTCTTTAGTATTCACATGTATTTATGGTGAAATTTATAATATAATTTTGGTATATTATATCAATTTTCTTTTACAATAACTTTTCTTTTTACCGTTAAAATCATTATGTAATTTATATTTTTCTATTATTATGTAATTTATTTTTCTAAACATTGCATTGTGTTGTAAAATTAGATAATTTTATTAATATGTATTTGTGATGAATTTTATAATATAATTTTGGTATTTTTAATAAGATTTATAGTTCATAAATATTTTTTTATAATTGAAATCGATATGATTAATTTTTTTATGAACATAATTAAATAAATATTTGATATTAAAGAAAATTCAAAAATAAAAATTAATAATATTGTAAGAGAATATTCCAATTTGAGTTTAAAGGGTTGGAGATGGTGGCAAATTTGGTGGTAAATTTGGTGGCAAAAACAAGATTTGAGTCCAAATTTGAGTTATAGGGTTGGAGATGGTCTAAATGATAACAAATTGCAAAAATACTTTTTGTTACGTTCATGTGTGCTGATTGATGGAATGCAGGGACGGTGTCATGTGTTGGAAGGAAGAAGATCGGCTTAACCCATGGATGCGAACGAAGAAGAAGAAGAAGATTGAAGTGAGGGAATTGGGGAATTGAAGGCTGCGGGTTGGGAAATTGGGGAAGAAGCTGCGATATTTTGCCAATTTTTAACCTAATTGAATATTGAATTTGATTTAAAATGGCCATTATAATATAATATTCATTGGGGGCAAAACTGTCATTTCACACTTTTAATACATATTAACCAATATACCAGACAAAAATTTATAAAAAAAACAACTTTAACAAACCTACAATCATTTATACCAAACACACAGTTAATCAAACCCACAATAAAACCTACATACCAAACATTCAAATTAGCACTTTTTTGTTGAGCAGTGCAATCCCAAATTTTTAATCAATCCAATAAATTCGACATTCAAAGTAAACGAGTTCTTCCAAGACAAAATCTTACCCTCTATGATACATATATATTATTTCACATTAGTACGTACTGCGTTTATAATTACCAAATATATAAAAATATATATGTTTCATTTCCAAAATATTTGACAATTAAATGTGAATAAAGCTTTTCATATATATCAGTGAAAAAAAGTTGATTATGCATTTATATAAATAACAACTAAAAAGTTAATAACAAAAATATTCCAAATGTAAACAAGAATTTCTTTTAAGCCATCAACAAGATAAAAATAAAATAAGAATTTTATTCCTATAAAATTCATGAGCTAGATCATGCAATAACAGTACAAGTCTTGGCCTTTATATTTTAATTTTTCCTAAAACCTACAATTCAAACCTCCCGCGCCTAGTGGGTGCGCTCAAACCCACCAAGATTCGCTTCAGGTAGTCATAACCTAATGTTATGTTAGGATTACCCTCATGTTATGTTAGTGTTATCCGTGTTACCCTCACGTGGGTAACAATAACATAACATGAAGGTAACTCTAATATAACATGAGGGTAACTCTAACATAACATGAGGGTATGATTAACATTTTAGTTAAGTGGTTTTAAACTAAGGGTATGAAATCTGGAGATGGGGTCATGTTAACATAACGCGAATGTAACCCTAATATAACACGAAGGTAACACTAACATAACGTGAGGGTAACGACCAAAACACACGAAAAAAGTAAAGAGGCACGTGCGGGCTACCTAGTTACACGGATCTCTGGTGCGCAGGAGAGTAACTCACAATTCAATTGTCACACAATGCTTTTGATTTTTAAATTCAGCTCCACTTTAACTTATAAATGCTATTAAGTTTCAGATTAAAGAAAATTTTGTCAGTTGCAACTTAAAAATATTGTTGTACTAAAATTGAAATGAGAGTATAAACAAAAAATGCAAACTGGCCTCAACTATTATAACAGTTGTTAGACTGACAAATTGCATATAGAAAAATCAGAACAAAAAGACAAGAAAAAAGCATTGATCACAGTTCCCAATTTCATATTGATGTCATCATCTCAACAAGTCCACTCTATCGATTAGACTAAATAATTGATCACTCTAAATAATCTAAACAATTTATTGCTATTAAGTAAAGACTTGATTAGTGTAATTTTAAAGTACAAAATCTTTTGTTGAAATCCAACCTAGTCCCACAAAAATAAATATAATTTTAGAATTGTCTTGTCACTTACTTGCCCTAAATTTAAAACCAATTTAGTATATAGATAATTGCATTCCAATTAATTGGGTGTTATAGGTTTATTGTCTTTGAGGATCATGCCTATTAATAAACACAACTACTCACATATAATATATAGAGTGGAAATACCTCACTTTACCCATATTCATGGGCCAGGGAACTTTTATATCCATTTATTGAATAAATGACTTTTTTACCCATTTTTTGGACGAAATATCAATAATGCCCTCAACTTAAGTTTATATTTACATAAATGGAAATACCTCTGATATCATACTACAACAAAAAAGGTCAAAGACAACACCACAACGACAACATTTTTAAGCATAAACTGTTGTGGTTTTGAAATTTACAACACTTTTTGCTTAAAGTGTTGAGAAAGATTTTTTTTTTACTCAAAGACATCACTTTAACAACAATTTTACGAAAGTGTTGTCTTTGGGCGTGTTTTTTTGTGCCAATGACAACACTTTTAGAGAAGTGATGTCTTTGGGCGTGTTTTTTTCTGCCAACGACAACACTTTTAGAGAAGTGTTGTCTTTGGGCGTATTTTTTTCTGCCAATGACAACACTTTTAGAGAAGTGTTGTCTTTGGGCATATTTTTTTCTGCTAATGACAACACTTTTAGAGAAGTGTTGTCTTTGGGCGTGTTTGTTTCTGCCAATGACAACACTTTTAGTGAAGTGTTGTCTTTGGGCGTATTTTTTTCTGCCAATGACAACACTTTTAGAGAAGTGTTGTCTTTGGGCGTGTTTTTTTCTGTCAATGACAACAATTTTAGAGAAGTGTTGTGTTTGAGCTCCATTTCTTAGATAAAAACAACATTTCTTACAAGTGTTGTCTTTAAGCATACTCTTTTTATTATGGAAACACTTGAAAAGTGTTATCTTTTAATTATAAGTAATCATTTTGAAATGTGGTAAATTGATATACAAATGATGTCTTACATTTTCCAAAATAACTGTTAATATTTAATAATTATGATTATATATTAATAATGTTAATATATAATTTTATCGTTATTTTTTTATATTATTATTATGATTACTACTTTAACTTTGCTTTATTTTTAAATTCTTAAGAAATTAATTTTGTATAATGAAGTTAATTTATATTGAAATTGATGTCATACCTGTTCAAATATTTATTAATAATTAAGTATTATAATTATATTTGAGGAATATACTAATATTTATTGTTATTTTGTTATTATTATTATAATGATTAAAATTTCCTTATCTTTTTCATCTTTGGTTTATCAAATACTGATGATGTTGCTGAATCTTAACTTAAAATTGGTGAGATCTTTTTTTATTGACATTATTTAATCATTGATATTGAGAGTAAATTATTGTTTATTCATATTTATTCTTTTGAATGGTGATAGGTTGATGTACTAATTTTTGGTGGATAATATAATTCATTATGAGGCGAACCTTTTATAAAAGCAAACGAGTCAGTCAAACTCCGCGTGGAAAAAATAAGAAAATTGGAGGTCTATCTTTTTCACTTTATATATATATATATTAGATAATAAATAAATCAATGTACATCTTTGGTCTAGTGGTACTTGAGTTGCTTTCATATATGTGGACAAGGGTTCAAATCCTAGTGGTGGCGAACAAGGGTTCAAATCTCAGTGGTGGCGGGTTCAAATCCCAGTGGTGGCGGACAAGGGTTCAAATCCCAGTGGTGAGAATAACAATACTTCCAAAGTGTTGTGAATTATTTTATACGACGAGAATAACAACACTTCCAAAGTGTTGTCTATGTTCGATTTTTCTATGTAAAAGATAACATTTGGCATATATCAACAACACTTTCAAAGTGTTGTCTATGAGTAATCAACAACACTTTTGAAGTGTTGTCTTTGGGCGCCCCTCTTCGACAACAGTGACATACACTACATTCTTATACCCAGAACAACAACACTTTAGAATTGTTGTCTTTAAGCGTTTTTGGTGTAGTATATCAGCATATTGTGAACACGATATCAGCATATCAGCATATCATGAACATGATATCAGCATATCGTGAACACAATATCAGTATATCAGCATATCGTGAACACGATATTAGTATATCAGCATATCATGAACACGACACGATATCAGCATATTGTGAACACGATATCAGCATATCTTGAACACGATATCAGCATATCGTGAACACAATATCAGCATATTGTGAACACGATATCAGCATATCAACATATCATGAACACGATATTAGTACACCGTGAACACAATATCAGTATATTGTGAACACGATATCAGCATATCAGCATATCATGAACACGATATCAGCATATCGTGAACACAATATTATATTTTGTGTTCATGATATGTTGAACCTTATCTGAAAGGTAGATGCGACTAGAGTTTCTGGACACGAGTCGAGTTTCCTGGACGCGAGTAGAGTTTCTGGACAAGAGTAGAGTCTCTTAGATTCTTTTCTTATGTAAATATAACTAACATTAAGGGTATTATGGAGATTTCACTTTAAAAATTGGGTAAAAAAGTTATTTTTTTAAAAAATGGGTAAAAAAGTTCCTTGACTTATGAAAATGGGTATTTTGGAAATCCTCCCTATAATATATGTTGAAATAGAATATGTGTCTTGAACTAGATACATGTATCTCTTAACTCCAACAAGATTATAAATTATGTTTTCCACACTAGATAATCCAAATTTTGCATTATTTCTCTCCCACATATCATGTATAATTCCATAGAGTTGTGGGTCTAAAATACCACATTTACTATAATAAAAATAAATTTTACAACACAATATAAGATAATATGTGTAAATGCCACATATTATAACTTAATATAACAAAATACCACAAATCTGTTACACATGTGACTTTTACTGTAAATATGTCAGTTTGACTATTTAATGCAATTATTACTGTAATTTTATACGGTTATTCGAAAATTATAAAAATTTTGATAATAATTTTCGAATAATCCTATTTTTTAGGGTTATTCGAAAATTAAAAATTTATCTTCAAATGTTCGAATAACCCTAAAAATTAAGGTTATTCAAAAATTATCCACCTTATTTTCGAATAACCCTATTTTTTTAGGGTTATTCGAAAATTTTAAGATAATTTTCGAATAAAAAAAAATTCGAATAACACTAAAAAAATAGGGTTATTCGAAAATTATCCACTAATTTTCGAATAACCCTATTTTTTAGGGTTATTCGAAAATTTTAAGATAATTTTCAAATAACACTTAAAAAAAAAATTTTAGTGTTATTCGAAAATTATAACCCTAAAATAATAGGGTTATTTGAAAATTAGGTGGATAATTTTCGAATAACCCTATTTTTTTAGTGTTATTCGATTTTTTTTTGTGTTATTCGAAAATTATCTTAAAATTTTCGAATAACCCTAAAAAAATAGGGTTATTCGAAAATTAGGTGGATAATTTTCGAATAACCCTAATTTTTAGGGTTATTCGAACATTTGAAGATAAATTTTTAATTTTCGAATAACCCTAAAAAATAGGGTTATTCGAAAATTATTATAATTTTTTTTTAATTTTTGAATAACCGTATAAAATTAGGGTTATTCGAAAATTATACCCTTATTTTCGAAAAATAGCAAAATTTTTTAGGGGTTATTCGAAAATTATATATTTTCCAATTATATATTTTCGAATAATCCCTAAAAAAATAGGTTATGCGAAAATAACATTCGAATATTTAGGGTTATTCGGAAATATAATTATGAATAATTTATAGTATTTTCGAATAACTAAAAAATAGGGTTATTCGAACAATAAAATTAATTTTCGAATAAGCCTATATGTTTTGTTTATTCGAAAATTATGGTATATACATCCAATCATTCCAATTATTGACAAACTTTCAATCATTGCCCAATCATTGAAAAATTGGAATCATTCAAAAAAATGTGGTATTTTACTATATTAAGTTATCTTAGATGGCATTTTTATATATTAACTTATATTAAATGGTAAAATTTTCTTTTTTTTATATAAAATATGGCATTTTGATGCATTTCCTCTAATTCCATATATAAAAACCAACTTTATTTTTCTAACTATATCATGCATCATATATCATATATATGACTTAATTAATGATAATCAATATACATATATAACTATGATATAAAGTCTCCCATCCATGCATAATTTCTAATATTTTATTTAGAGTAAGTTTTATGTTAAACCGTTTCACAGATCATATTACGTGAAACGAGCCAACCCACAACATATACTATACAATTCACATATACATTTATAAAAGAGGGTTTGGTATGAGGTATAAATGATCTGTGAGACCTCTCATGCAATGCAAGTTTTTGTGTTTTATATATGATGTCGAGATTGTATTATATGATATCATTGTCTGTTGACTAATAGGAAAACGAAATATGTAGTACTCATATATCCAAAGATGAATTGAAAAAATGAAGTCCGATTTGGTATATGTTCACATCTATGAATAGCTAGCTAGGTAGTTCCATGAAAATGAATTTACAATGCAATTAATTAGGTAATTGAATACTCCATATCAAAATTTGATGGATGATGATTACAAGCCGAGGTTCTGAGCAGCTAAATCACAGCTAAACTCGACCAATCCCATCCTGGATTTAATGAGATCAAACTCCATCCAAAAATTCTGCTGGTGATGGTGTCCAATTATATAGGCTTCAACTCCCAACAAATCCGAGTTACCAAACGTGAGACAATATATCCCATCCTTATCCCGGGTCATACCCGGAACTCTATACAGCAGCTTCTCCCCATACACACTCATTTCCACCCCAAGAAACATCAGATTCACACTCGGCAATCTCGGCAAACCCTTCCTGCTTAGCTCCACTCTGTAGCACAGATCCATGGCGCCTTCGAACACGAAGTTGGGCTCATCCAGAACCCGAAGAATCCCCTTTGTCTGCCTCAAGAACTCATTTCTCAGCGCTGTGTAGACCGGGCCCAGCAAGAACGTGAACTGGGTGCCCGAGTCCACGATGGTCTGCCCCGCCCCGGTGTGGTCGGGCTCGTATATCGACTTGGGCAGCGGCAGAACCGAGCCCGAAACCCGAATCCCTTGCAGCTGGACCGTGTAGGCCACTCGGTCGAAGTACGGCAATGGAGTCGTTATCTGGACCAATGGGGTGTAATTCAGAGGCTTCAACCATGGAAGATCGGCTTCTCCGAAGAGGAGCACGCCGGTGGAATCCCGGCCCGATATGCAGTAGGAGAATTTCTGGAACCCGGTCTGGGAGACGAAGGATAAGGAGCCCCGGTTCATGCCTATCAAGCCGGTGGTCCTGAGGTCTTCCGGGTTGGAGGATGACCCGGAATCCATGCACCCGAAAACCATGGCGGAGACAGGGTTGGAACCGCCGAGGTGGAAGTTATCGGAGGCGAGATTGCCCTCGACGGAGGAAGCGTCGGCGTAGGAGAGGATTGCATGGCAGACCTTATTCGGGTCGCAGGAGGCGGGTATGGAGAAGTCCCGGGTCTTGGCGGTGCAGGTGGGGGAGGAGCAGGGGACCGGGCGGTAGGAGGTGGAGAGGTGTGGGGAGAAGGAGAGGGGGGTGGTGGGGCTCTTGCGGCAATGGACCCAGGAGAGCTCGCTGCCTGTGTCGAGGACCATGGTAGCTTGCTGTGGGGGCGAGCCCACCGCGACGGAGACGGTGAGGGTGACGTTGTGGTGGAAGGAGAGGCGGTTGGGTGGGCGCCGGAGTTGCTGGGCCTTGAGGGGCAGGAGGAGAAGTGATGATTGGGTGGATGAGGTGGGGTGCATGAGCACCGCGAAGCAGAGGAGCATTTCAAAATGAAAATAAGCCATGGCTCAAGACACAACACACAGTTTAGGAGAGAGATAAAACACAAGTATCTCACACACTAGTGTCCCTCTGATTTGTGTCGCATTTCCACTTTTTTGTTTTTGAAGCCCAAACCTCGTATTTATATTTGAAAATTTAATTCTTTTCCACTTTTTATTTAAATAGTCCGGTCAACATAAATTATTATTTAAAAAGACATTATTTATAAACTTTTAGTAAAATAGTTCATATTCCAAAATTATGTAATTTTGATACTAGAAACATATTATAATTTGTAATCGTTTTTACGTTCAAAACTCATATAAAGCGTTTTGGGATGTGATACACGCGTGGTGCATGGTTATTTGGTACAACGGATTTCATTTAATTTATTTTTTTAATATTTATTTGAAAATTAGGTGAAAGACTAGTTGGACAAATATTTATATAGTAAGTGTTAGTGTGGCTAATTTACCAATTTTTAATTAATTACTATATTTTTTTACTTTTTTTTTAAAATTCATGTTGCAAATTTGTGTCTTTCAGTTTCACACATGGCTACTCATGACATATCTAATTTTATCTCACTCTCAAAGCTAAATTATTTTATAAAAATACTTATTAATTAGTTCTATTGAGTTTTAGTATCAACAATATTATAAATATCGAATTTGTATGTATATTAACATCTCCAAGAATACTGTAATGCACGCATGAGTTCTAAGTTTTGCAAATTATAATGTTACAATTTTGAATACATACAACTTAATTAATATGGTTTATTGAAAAAGAGATCGATGGTTTAAAATTTTAGACATTAGAAGAGTGAAAAAGAAATTAAATATGGGACATGATCATTTAAATTAATATAAGTGAATGCTCCGAATCTCATCAACTTATATTGTTATTTAATGCATTTTGAAGCTGACAACGTGGATGATGATTTGCACCAAAACCTCTAGCTATGACTAATTAATGAAATTTCACTCTGATTACGGGAAAACGTGAATTAAAACAGAACCTGAAAAACCTCATTATGGCTAAAACATTATGTAATACCTCCGTCCCAAAATAAATGACGTTTTAGCAACTAAAATTTGTCCCAAAATAATTGTCGTTTTCGTATTCCAAAGCATATTTACATGCAATATACCAAATATGCCCCTATTTACTCATCTCAAATTAAATGTGTTAAAGAGATAAAAGTTTCTCATTAATTAAACTTAAATAGGGGTAGATTGGACTTTTTATCACATTTCTTAATATATGTGCAGAAGGCTAAAACGTCATTTATTTTGGGACGGAGGTAGTACTGGATAATTGAAGTATTATTCTATTGGATCATTTTGCAAATCATTTAATCAATGTGGTTTGTGTCTTAATTAGAAGATTCAAATGTGGATGATGGACCTCTTTTGACTTAGTGTCACCCAAAATTTTGTCCTGAATTATTATATATTCTTTCATCAAATTAAAGGAATTAGATATGCAATACTATTCTTGACTCAAATAATAATAAGAATATATATAAACAGGTTGGTATTATCTAGTCAAGTTTGGTAGACAATTCTTACCTTAAAAGTTAATTGTTCATGCTTTGTAATGATTTATATTAGGTATTAGTTTCTCTTCTAATGGTGTAGATAAGGTAACCTTAATTAAAAAAGTTTATTCATATTATCTTATATTAATTTATATATTTTCCTTTCTTAAGAAATTATAGAAACGTATAATTAATATTGATAAATGTAACTTAATATATACATCATTTTGAATTTCATCCAATAAGTTAGGTAGACAGTTTTTATCTTAATAAACTTTGGTGGATATTATACTTTAACAATCAAATATTATAAACATTTATAATCTCTATTATGTATATTCTTTATATATGCATATAGGTAGAGAGAATTGTGTGTGTATTTCCTTGTGCCTAATGATGATCCCTTGTAATTAATTAACCAATTAGTAATATACGTAATAATCTTTCTAAATTAATACTAATCGATATATTGTTTTCTAATCTTTTTAATATACACTGTAATTTTTTTTATAGAAAATTATAATATCTCGAACGATTTGAGCCAATGTTTTCATAATATTTGCAATATATAAGATATGTTTCATTTGATTTATAACGTACGTATACTGCTTTCCCTACACACAGACATGATATCAACGATCTATATTTTGAAAGTGATTTTGGAAGGAAAAATTGTTTTAATTGAACTTGTCATATATACTAGCATAGTCTAAATTTTCATAATTTTCTCTCAAAATCAAAAATTTCACAATAATCTTAAAAGTTTACTGAAAGGAAAAATTATTCAATTTAGGTTTCGAAATTTCACTAATGTTTTAAATCAAATTTCACCTTTATTTCTGTTTCTTTAAATATTTTTTAATGTTTATTCTCTAATTTTTTATTATAATATTATAGCTTGTGTAGAGTTAAGAGCATATTGTATAATGATGATGATACGAATAATAATAATATTAATTAATATTATTGTTGTTGTCATCTTCATCAGTTTTATATAAGTGTTGATTATTTTATAAATTTTTTCAAACTTAATATTTTATATTTGTTTAATCTTTTTTTAATGCTAAAATTTTAGATTTCATCTTTTGTGTTTACCACAAGAAAGTAAGAATATTATTGATGACTTGTAAAATTAGAATACATTGCAATGTATTTATTTCACATATGTGAATAGAATATATATTTATATATACATGGTAAAAACAGTGTTAGTATTTTTATTTCTTTTACTAAAATCAGTTTCATAAAGGCATAGTACCTTAGGGAAGGGAAGGGAAGGGAAGGGAGGGAGGGAGAAAATAAAGATTAAAAAATTCAGGAAAATTGTATATATAAAATTATTTTATTTTGACCAATAAAAAGAATTGATTAAAATAAAAATTCAAACATAAGGTAATGATTTTTTTTTTACTATTAATATCATTCTTTATACGTATATATATTATAAGGATGTTTCTTAGAAATATATATATATATATATATATATATAATAGACGTTGACAAGAGAATATTATTATATATAGGGTCGCAATTAGGTGGTCATTGTATGATGATTAGCTGTCAATATGCATCCGTTTGACTCATGCATCTTCTTAATTATATCTGAAGTGTTATAATATTTTAATCCAACTAATGTACATTTAAGTCATGATTGCCTCAATCCTATCCCTATCAAACCCTACCACATATTATTATTTGAATAGATCTTTTGTGCGATCGTCGATCTTTTTCGTGAGATGGATCAACTCATAATCCACACCTAGCAATTAATATTAAATATGTGAATATGAGTTCAATTTATGGATAATAAAGATCCGTTTTACAAAAATTATCTGTGAGACCGTCTCACATGAGTTTTTGTATTATTGTTTTCATTTCATTTATTTCAATGATCATTATAGAACAATCTTTACAGAACAAGCAACATAAGAAGTGAATTTGTAATTGGGATCATAGATTTTACAATTATCAAATTTGAGCAAACTTTGGTGTGGTCGACTTGAGACAGCTCAAATCATGATGTCACTAAACACGCTTTTTTAGATCATGTCAAATGGAAATTTGTGTTTCAATTTGTATGTTTTATTAGACAAACCCAAAACAATTTATTCAATTCAGAGTCTATAAATCACAATATAAAAATAATTAATTAAAGTTGTGCCAACAATTTTTGTTTATCGATTTATGACCCAATAAATAAATTATTTATCAATTTAGTGCTTAAAAGATAAATAATATCGATGTTTACTCTAGCTAAAAGATATAAAAACAATCTATTCAAAGTCGGAAAGTTGAATTTTTACTTGAAACCCCATGTAACTAAAGTCATATTTGGCTTCTCAAATTTTTAGATTTACTATTATATAAAATTTGTATTCTTCTATATTTTTTTCCTTTTCTATACAAGTGAAGTTCTATTATGCTATATCAATCATATTTTAATGGAATAAAAATATTCAAAAATAATTAGGATCCACAAGATATAAGACACAAATTAACTTTATTAATCTTAAATCGATAGTATTTATCTTTTAAAGTCTGAATTGATAATTATCTTTCGATTCTTGGATCGATAAAAATGAGAAGATATAGGCATGGGAAGTGTGCGTGTGCATTAAGATGGTTGGGGGACTAGTTTAGGTAGATGTAGGGCAGTGCCTTTCTTTATAAAGTCTGTTAGGTGTACTATTATTGTCTTCACTTCTTCCATTTTACACTAACTCTCACTCTTTCAATACCCCACCACTCTTTTTCTTATTTTGTACCATTCACTTTTGGATCTTCTCATTTAAATGTCACTTAAAAAAAATTGGAATTTACCAAGGAATAGTTTTCTTTATATTAATACATTTAATATATTATTAATGTCTTTTATATGAATAATATATACATGAAAAAGAAACTTCTATCCACTTGATGCATCATGCACTCGGGTCCATTCGAATCTGAACCGACCTTCGTCCTTTTTATTTTATTGTGATTACCTTCATATTATAATAAACTTTTTTTATAATATGCTAGTCATACATTTATGGATGATTTAATTTAAATTTTTTAAGATATGAGTGACCTTTATACTATATTAGCCATATTTTTATGATCAAATATCATAACTTTTAAGTAATAATAAAAATTCAAAGAAAGAAAAAAGAGCCTCAATTTCAACACAATTTATATATATATATATATATATCTTAATGTGGTGTTACTCAAACACTTATGGGATATTATTTAAATCTTCACATCAATATAGTCATACCTATATTATATAAATGTACATGCTAACATAACTAAACTAAAAGGTATGAGTATTAATATAACTAAAATGTATGAATTGTATTAATGTTTGTCTAAGAAAATATTAACATACAACAAAAATCTCTAAAAATATGACTAACATAACATACAAGTATGACTAACACATATAATATAATACAACATTTGGGAGCGATTTTGTGCGAGTTTGAGTGCCACCCGAGAGGCCGAGAGTATAAATCTAAGATCCACAAAAGTTTTGGTGTACATATATATATATATATATATGTGTGTGTGTGTGCGCGCGCATGTGAGATATGAATAATTTAAATAGGAGATGAATGTTATTTTCAATGTCATGTAACCCTATGAAAAGAATACAGAGATTCACACGATATGAAAAAAAAAAAAAAACATAGAGTTTAATTACACGATATGATCCATGAGTGTTACACGATATGTTCATATTGTATACCATTATATAGTGAGAAAAGAAATTGTAGTCGATTTTCCACGCATATATTCTCAGTCATTGCTACCAAGATTATTTCAATCATTTTATCAAAACTATGGGAGAAAAGTAGTATAATTATATGTTTTGTTAGAAAAGTTAAGTTTATTTGATCTTCTAGTACTAATAGTTGTTATTACAGTAATCATCATATCTCTTAAATAGATTGCAAGAGTAATTACATTATATATTTATGTAATTAGTAAAAATAATAATAATAATATTATAAAATATATTTTAGAGTTAGTGCGGATTTTTTTTTTATTGAAATACATGCCATTAACAGTCATTGCTGCAAAACCTTAAAAGAAGGGCTGATAAATTAAAGGAATAATTCATGTATAGTCATGCTAATATTTATATTGAATGTAATTTGAAAATAGTTTAGCTATGTAATTTGAAAATAGTTTAGCTAAGATAAAAAGTATCGAATTTATAATATTGAAATTCTTAAATTTGTAACATTTTACTAATTTGTTGGAAATTGGATCATGACTTACACGTTACCGAGAAATTTGAAGAACTTCAGTTACTTATATATTAAACATTAAGTTACTTATATATTAAATATTTGCTGACTAGAAAAATATTTTCAAATTTATTTCTCTTACAAATATTTAAATCAAAGTCTGCAATATAGTGTCACATTAATTATCTCAGTGGTTGTAATTGGCAAGTCCCCAAACTTCTAAATTACGTGCAATATATTATACTTTCATGTGTCATTTTCCATCGAATTTCACACAATTTGATGAAAAATTTACTGAAATTGAACAATTTTTTTTTTAAAGTCATATATCAAAAGCGACATTTTTAACTTAATATTTATTTTTAAAAAAAAACGGATTAAAAGGAAAAATTTCCCCAAATTATACCTACATATATTCAAAAAATTAAAAAAACAAATTTGGTATATCTATTTTATATTTTCCATACATGTTGAGGGGCAAGCAATTTTATAATGAAATGGTTGTTTGCCAAATCAGGTAAAGTACAATGCAATGTCATGATCAGAAGACAATTTAAAAGTGGTTGAAATTTTCAGAGTGGATTACAGTTTGCAAATTAATTAAAACTATAAACATCAATTTCTTGGATATTGGAAATTAATTAATTAATTAAAAATGTGAACAGAAGAAAATTAGTTGTCAATTATATAAATGACTAATTGTGGGATATATTTTCCAATGGCTACAGTGACTTATTGTAATTAAACAAAGGTTTGAAATTTCTGCAGTTGTTGCAAGCTGAGACTCTTGTCTGTTGGATCAACCAAACAGACAATGTTTCTTTTTTGGTTTTTCTTTTTTTCTTTTTGGTTAAATAATTCCAAACTAGTTGTTAAAATTTTATTTTGTCTGAATTATCTAGTAAATATGATTATCAGTTGATGCAATAATTGAGGGGTTAGAGTTTTCATATCCTTGAGGGGTTCAAATGGAGTATGTAAGACTCGAGTCATGAGAAAAAAAACAAGATTCAGACCTTAAAAAACTTAAATATATTGATTGATATTTATATACTTATGGATCACGAATCTTAGAATCCGTGTTACCAACCCGACCCCGCCCGGCGCCCACCCCTCTCATAAATATTTTTTTTTCTTTTTTTTTTCCTTCTTCCTCTTTACAGATGTTCTTTTTTCTCTCTTCTTTTCTTTTTTCTTGTGTTAGTTCGTTCTTCTTCATCTTCTTCTTTTTTCCCCCTCTTTTCCTTCTCAATTTCTTTATGTGATTGTTACAAATTTAGGGTTCTTAATTTTCTAATACTTCATCAAGTTTATGTCCTAATGTGTATAAAATCTAGGTTTTTATTATTCTATAAGTTGAGATTCTTTTGTATCTTGCTCCAATTCATGAAAATACACGGCAAATTGATGCTTAACAGACACCTTAGTTGGTTATTGATTACGTAGTATGAATTTGTGGAATTTTGATTGAATAATATGAATTTGCAGAATATTTAGGGAATAAGATAATCAAATTAGATAGTATGAATTTACAGAAATTCGATTGAGTAATATGAATTTGTAGAAAATTTTAGAAAGAAGATTATAAAATCATTTATTTGAAATTATAAGATTTTCAAATAAAGCCGATACCTTAAAAATATACAATTGATACCTAATACTTTACCTTAAGAGTATTGCAACCAATACTTTTCATTAAAATGACAATTAATACCTTATACTATAAACATTAATAGTTTTATTAAATGGGCAATCAATACATTATACTACAAGCATTAATATTTTAAAGGTGCATGTGTAATACATTGATACCTTTATTGAGCACATAATACTTAAGAATATACACATGATACTTAAAAGTTATAATTGATACCTTCAGAACAACCCATTAATACATTCAATGAATATTGAACAATTTATACCTTAAAAGTATACATATGATATTTAAGAGTATATTGATACATTTAGAAGAATCAACAACTAATACCTTAAGAATATGCATCTAATATTTTAAGAGTATACAACTGATATCGATAATTGAAACATTTAATATTAATTAAATACAAAATAATAAACCATTAGACAAGAAGTGTCCTAATGTTACCCTATTAGGATTTGTTTCTCTGATATTTTAATTAATTACAAAACTCTATTAAAATGATTTGTTTCTCTGATATCTTAATTAAATACAAAACTCTATTATTTATCTGATATCTTAATTAAATACAACTCTATTAATTAATGAATACTCCCTCCAATTTCTTTTATATGTCTTTTAGCTTCTTCACCAAGATTAAGGAATAAATTTTCTTCCCAAATTAACCTTAATTAATACTCCAAAAATTAAGGAATATAAAATGTTTTGAATTAAATGCTTGGAAATAAATATTCTTTGAATTTAATTAATGGAGAAGTTGAAAAATAAGGTCATTGTTGGTAAAAAAAATTGAAAAGACATATATTTTGAATATAATTCCAAAGTTTGAAAAGACATATAAAAAAATTTGGAGGGAGTATATGTGTTTTTCAATTAAACCAATCTTAGAACAATATTCACAATATTCATTTATAATATCGAATTGAGAGGACAATAACCGTATTTTCATAACAATTCATAATTAGCAATAGATATCGATATAAATTATTTTAGAAAATGTAAAGTATTGATATTTTGTTGATATCATTAGAGAAAAAGACTGATACCTTAAGAGTATACAATTGATACATTTAGAAGAATGATCAACTAATACCTAAATATACAACTATCTTAAGAGTATACAACTATGGAATTAGGTGTGGGTGGACACACCAAATCAGGTATGGACATGCTCGCACGATATCTTAAAAGCAACTATCTTAAGAGTATACAACTATGGAATTAGGTGTGGGTGCACAAACACCAAATCAGGTTGGACATGCCCACACGAGCCGGGTCGGGTTGCCCAACGGGAATACAAGTTTTTGCCATATATTATTATAGAAATATATAATATCGATTTGTATAATATATATTTCTTAGTTTTATGTTTAAATACTAAAAATCTTAATTTTGTAATCTTATAATTAATTATTCAAGAATTTAACAGAACATCACAATATGAATTATTTATTTTTCATAGTTGCTTTCAACACAACATCACAAAATGAATTGTTTATTTTTCATATTATAATCCAATTTATTCAAGAATTCACTCGAGCCAAAAAAAAAAAAAAAAAAATCTAACAGAAATTGTTTATTTTTCATACTTCTTGTTGATCCCCAAGTGATATAGAGGTTCAGGGGTGAATGAACCTATATCGTTTTTCCGATTTTTAACTCTATCAGACAGTTTTGCTACAAATTATCGATACTTACTATAAACTTGCACTACAGTGTTCTGCTTACAGCAATTTAACGATGTTTCAGCCTAACACTTAGAGATTTTTTCACATCGAAATTCGTGATAGATAGTGTTTGATACATTTGTAGAATGTTTTGATGAGACAAAACCTTGAGTAACTCTATATATGCATAACCAATCTTAGGATAGATTACTGCAATAGAGTTACTACAGAAGATTAAAAGAAATAGAGAAAGTGTCAATGGAATGATACTGAAGAGAATGGTTAAAAAGAATCGGATGAACTAATAAGGATACTATTGACTAACAGGAAGCTACTGGAAGAGATCCCACCAAAGAAGAATGCTGCGGGACAGGAAGCTACCTGAGATGACCATGCCGAAAGTATACTGCAGGGAGCTGTATGCTACAGAAGCCTCAAGCCACCTGAAGGAGCAAGCCAGAGAAGGAAGCTCCAGAGTGAAGCTAGAGGAGGAAGCTGCAAAGCGGGCATGGGAGAAAAGTCAAAGTTACCGGTAGACACAAGAAGTTACCGGTAGAGAGAAGAAAAGATGAGCCAACCAGACGAAGACACATGGAAAGCGAAAAGCTGGCGTGTGTCAGGAATGCGGCGTAGAACTGATGGAAATCTGTCTACCTTCAACGGGCAGATTTCACACCCTATAAAGAGGAAAGACTGAAGATGTGAGTGAGAGAAGCACAAAGTGTGCAAGAGAGAAAAGAAGTGAGCACATCAGAATATCCAAGCTCACAGAGAAAAATGCAAAAGAAGAGAGAATAGCTCAAAAGAGAGAAGCGCAGAAAAGGGGGAAGTCCATAGAAGAAGAGAGTGTTCATACAGAGCAAAGAAGAGCTCGAACACTCCACACCCCAAGAAGACGCACACCCAGTCTACCAATCGCAGCAAGCTTTAGCAGAATCAGTCTGCATACGAAGGCCAAACTTGCTGCACCCAGTTGAAGAAGAAGGAGATAAACCTCTCTAAAAGGTTGTCTCGGAGTACTCAGTGCGAGGAGTAATGTCCTACTGAGTTTACCACTTTCTAGGAGAGAAAGTGAAGACCCTGGGTGGGTAGAGTAGGATCCTGTGTGGATCAGGGAATGTAGGCAAACATCTGTGTGAAGGCTTGCTACTTACTTGTTAGGGGTGGGTTGTAATAGAAATAAACCAGCTTAACAAAGGTTCCCTCCTGTGTGGAGGAAGAGAGGACGTAGAAGGATTATTCCACCTTCGAACCTCTATACATGCTTGCATCTTTATCTGCCTACTGCATTACATGTATTCTCTCTAATAAGCTGCACATTTTCTACTCGACTTAGAAGTGAGCCGAAAGAGTTAGAAGAAAAGTTTGAAAAAGAAGGTAGACTTATTCAACCCCCCTCTCTAAGCCTACCTACAACAGTTTTGGGACCAACAGATAGAGTCCCAACAAATAAAGTAACATTTAACTAGAAAGTTAGAAGGTTACAACACGTTTAAGCACATGAATAAATTCATAGATAAAATATACTACAAAATATATAAAGATATGAAAGCTGTAAATGCAGTAAGTAAACACACAAGGCGTTATAGAGGTTCGAATGTGGTGTAAACCTTCTACGTCATCTCTTCTCCTTCTCATGGAGGAAATCCACTAGGCTATTTGATTTACAGGACTCTATCCAAACAAACTTAGCCCAAGGACACTGCCTACTATAACTCTTACTCCCTTCTTAGGTTTCAGCAGTCAAACAGGGACCCACATTGGGTATTATCCAACATAAGGGCTAAAACGTACAACAATGTATTTTTCATATACATTGTGGACAACTAAAACAATATAAGCACATAGCTACAATGATAAAAGATAAAAAAAACAAATTTTCAATTATGGTAATCTAAGTTTTCAAAGGATTTGATCGTTCTTGTCGACTTGCTTCTAGGTTGAGTGAACTGATAAACTTGATCTTTGATTGCTCAGTTTCTACTACAAGCTCCAGAATATGAATGTGAGACCTCTTAGCAGATTTTAGTTTTTCAGTCATTTATCTTTTTCAGTTTCACTCTTCCTTTATTTATAGGAGGTGGAATGTGCTCGTTGAAGGAAACACATTCCAGTTGTCCCAGGCGCAGGTTGCGGCTTCTCGTTGACCGGTTGCACATTGAATTTGTCGCTTTGCATAACTGCCTGTTATCGAACTGCAGTGACAACTGAAGTCTTGATGTTTTCTTGTATTCTTTGACATGTAGCAGCCTTTTCAGTTTGATCCTTGCCGATCTTCTGCATGTGACTTCAGTTGCCCCAACTTATTGGGGGTGCTGCATTTCACAGGTTGCTACATTCTAAAACGCCCAGCTTCCAGATTGCAGCATGCAACATACTTTCTTTTGGAAATCTTTCTAAGTATAGTGTACTATAAGAAGACTTCTTCCTTTCCAGCTTGTTGCTTGCAGCGTGTAACAATTTGAGCCGTAGAAGGTTTCATAATCTCTAAGTATGCTACATATTGAAATGAAAATGGGGTACTCTAACATCCTAATACTTACAGTAGGTTTTGTCTCATCAAAATTTAAACTACTTTCTTCTTACACTTGTAATGTAATGTTCTAAATTTATTGATGGCTTTCTTATAGACTTTAGATTGGGTTAATGCACAAAATATGCCAGACTACAAATCACACTGAAATTATACAGAAGTTATATGCAATTAAAATAAAAACGCAACTCATGCTTTTGGACATGACTCGGAGATTATACTGAAGTTATACGTAATTAAAATAAAAGCGCAACTCATGCTTTTGACATGACTCTGAGATTATACTTGTTAGGAGAACCGATTGAAACCCCTAATTGTTTCTTTAAGATCAACCACCAACTTGAGAAATCCAAGCAACCAACAATCGAGCACACAAAAACCAATCAAGATCAAAATGAAAACAACTCACACTAGGAATTACGTGGTTTGGTGTAAAACCTACATCCACGGGAACAACTAGGGAGGGGGAAATTTTTATTGAACACGATCGGAAAGATTACAATACAAAATCACCACAATTCAAGAACATGAAATTGTGATGAACACTCACACTTTGAAGGACTCTCTCTCACTCTATACTGTATGATCAAGAATGAAATCAACAACTTTATATATCAGCTATACAATGCAAAAGAAACCAGTTAAAATGGATCAAGAACGAATCTCGAATTTGTTGATGAAGATCCCATTCGTGAGCCTTTATGTTCGAATTATACAGCAACCATTTAAAACTGCTCAGCAACCTTCAATCGGCTTTTAACTAACTTTTGTCAATGTGTCGAGCACTGGTTGGACGCGGGAATTCAAATTTGTGACCTCTAAGTGCAAATACGCTTTTTAAGTGAAAACACGCCTTTGAAATCCTTTTCACAACATTGACCTTTCACAATGTCTGTAGAAATAATAATAAATAAAGTTTTCTATGTTGCTGCAAGCACTATCCCATACATGTGATCAGCCATATACTCACAATACTGAACTTATACGTAATTATAATAAAAATGTAATATTATAAAGAGTTTATTATTTTTTATGTCTCGTAAAGTAGGGGGTCTGACAATCTCGGACATTATTATATCGGGCTGGTCAATTTGAACATTATTGTTCAAAAATTAGCAATTTATGCCCAATTTCAGCCTGAATGGCTTATTTGGGCTCAAATCGCACATGTTGTGCACGTGTGGCCCTAATTTCGGGCTATCCGGCCCAAAATCGGACACGTTGGATGTTTTTAATTACGTGACATATAATTAAAAGAATAAGAAAATCCACCTGGATTTTTGAATCAAAAAAGGGGATTCAAAAATTCCCAAATTAAAAGAACATTTCCCCAAATCAAAAGAACCCTCACCCTCACCCCACGAATTAACAGAGGAACAGTAGAGAGAAGGTGAAATCCCTTTTTTTGATTCAAAAATCCAGGTGGATTTTCTTATTCTTTTAATTATATGCCACGTAATTAAAAACATCAAACATGTCCGATTTTAGGCTGGATAGCCAGAAATTAGGGGCACACGTGTACAACACGTGCGATTTGAACTCAAATAAGCCATTCAGGCTGAAATTGGGTATAAATTGCTAATTTTTGAACAATAATGTCCAAATTGGTCAGCCCGATATAATAATATCCGAGATTGCTAGACCCCTACTTTACGGGGCATAAAAAATAATAAACTCTATTATAAATTTATTGTAGACTTCTTATGGGCTTTAGATTGGGTTCGTACACAAAATATGCCGGATTTAATTATTCTCTCATTTTATTTTTATAAAACCCATGTACTATAACCGATGAGTGAGTCGAGAAAGTTCGGGTATTTTTCAAGTAGCATTATGTAAGTTAGTTAAGACTTAATTGAAACTAGAGTAAGTCTTTTGTGCATCAGGTGCATGAATCTTATATCCATGCAACCGGGTCAGATCCGGGTAATCCGACCCGCTTTTTTTTTTTTCGCACTAACTTTTTTTCAATTTTAGTCATGACTTTTAGTTATGTTAAGAATACCTTTATGTAATGTGTAAGAATACCTTTATCCCAGATTTCATACATTTACGTTAAGTTAGATATACCTTTAGGTTATGTTAAGAATACCTTTAGGTAATGTTTAGGGATACCTTTAGGTTATGTTAAGGATACCTTTATGCCCAAATTTCATACATTTACTTTACGTCAGACATACCTTTAGGTTATGTTAAGGATACTTTTATATTATGTTAGAGATACCTTATCCATAAGGTAGTTGTGTTACACATTTTGTACACAAAGATATCTCTAACATAACATAAAAGTATCATTAACATAACCTAAATGTATCCTTAATATAACATAAATGTATGTGACCTGAAGCGAATTCTAAGGGTATCAAATCAAGATTTCAAAGAAACCTAGAATCACGATTTCAAAGGTATCTTTAACATCACCTAAAGGTATTCTTAACATAACCTAAAAGTATGCTTAATATAATCAAAATGTATTCTTAACATAGCTAAAGGTATCCTTAACATAACCTAAAGGTATGCTTAACATAACTAAAAGGTATTCTTAACATAACTAAAAGGTATTCTTAACATAACATGGTATGTAACCTGGAATCAGGATTTCAAAGGTATCCTTAACATCATCTAAAGGTATTCTTAACATAACCTAAAGATATGCTTAATATAATCAAAAGGTATTCTTAACATAGCTAAATGTATCCTTAACATAACCTAAATGTATGCTTAACATAACTAAAAAGTATTCTTAATATAACGTGGTATGTAACCTGGAATCAGGATTTCAAAGGTATCCTTAACATAACTAAAATGTATCCTTAACATAATTGAAAGGTATCCTTAACGAGCAAATTTGAGCGCATCCGTCCAGGCGCGTGGGAGCGCGTAAGGGCGCGTGGGACGCGCGTGGAAGCGCGTACACGCGCGAGTCGGGTCAGGTGCATGGATCCTAGATCCATGCACCTGATGCATAAAAGTTTTTGTGTTGAAACTAATTATATTAATGTACAACGTAAGACTTAATTGAAATTAATTCACTGCGTATAATTTCAATTAATTTTAATATAATATTTTTTAATTGAAAACTGAACTCAAATAATGTTTGAAAATGGGAAGACTGGACTCAAATAACGTTTGAAAATGGCATATATGAGAGGTTACTATAACTAATTTAAGTTAACTTATTTAAAACACAAAAATTTGAGTGAGACGATCTTACGAAGTTTTCGTGAGACGGATCATTTTAACTTATTAATCAAACTTATTTCTATTAATTTACATGTGAATTATGAAATTTGAATTGTGGGCTGACCCGTCTCATAGAGCATGATCCGTAAGACGGTCTCACACAAGACTTACTCTATTTAAAATGATACCAACACAGATTATTTATAGAGGAAATAGCCCCGGATACCCATTTATATATAAGGACTTCACTTTATTGCCCATCAATATAAATTTTTGTACCCATCTACCCATATATATAAAGTATTATCCCCATATATCAATTTTTCCATTTTTGACTTTGACTCGTACTTTGCTTTCTCTGAAATGTACTTTGCTTTGCAGAAATTTTTTTTGACTATTTTTACCTCTTTTTACTTTTATTTTTCACGTGAATAATAAGACAAGAGTATGATAAATCATTCCATTCATTGAACCAAAAATTTACCTCAGTATTAATATTCAAATTTATAATTGAATTCATTCCATACACATTTCACATTCACATTAACGATTCGGGGAAGATCTCTTAAAAATTTGAAAGTTTGAAGGATTCATCGAAATCAAGAGTATTGAGTAAGTATTTCAATGCATAACAACACTTTTAATTTGTTTTAAAGTTTAATTTTGTTTATAGTTGAAATGGCTATAGTTAGTTTTCTATAATATTTTGTTTGATTATTGTTTGTATTTGTTTAATTTTGGTTGATTATTGTTTGAATGTTAGAGATTTACACTTTTGTTAAATTTTTTTCGAATAATTCCTATAAAATTTCTATGAACAATTATTTTGGTAAGAATTATTTTGGTAACAATTATTTTCTACAAAAATTGAGAAAATTATCTTTCTCATTTCGTTAACCCTTAATTTGAAGGGGTTAACG